>JAOTOM010001641.1:0-75098 GCA_034440615.1 Ashinkailepas kermadecensis | reverse complement strand
AGGCATGAATGCAGCTTGAAAATTATTCGTATGGCATTCAATTCACATGTGTTAGTTATTTGGGCTTTAGGGCGCAAGAGGGACCAAGGGAATAGAGCTGGATAGCTAGGGTAGATAGGCACTGAAAGGTGTGTGGGATGTTTGTGGATGGTTTCTTTAGGATGTAGTTAGGGGTGTCGATTTGTATCCTTTTGTGGGGGCCAGGGCCCCACCAATGTTGATCTTGGCCCCCCAATGTTGATTTGGGCCCCCCCCCCAATAATTTATGCTATTTTTATGCTGATAAAAAAGTTGAAGGAAAAAAGAAGAAAAACACCATGCTAGGTACATAGAAAATGTAGTTGATGTTAACCAGCACATTTTGTACTGAAATTTGGTTTAGATAGTGGACTGACTCTCCACCTTTTGCTACAAAATTCAAAATGGTGTGCAAAAAAACCAAAATAGCTGGATTTCCCTCCACTGTGGAAGGACAACTTACATCATAAAATGTTGAGATTAGCTGATGATATACATAGATGATGATATACAAACTATAATTATCTTCAACAGCCCACTCATCACACTATCAGCTTGATATTTACCTGGTACCTCGGCACCTAGGTACATGCTGCAGAAAGACTTAGACGAGCTTGTGAAGTGGTCCTAAAAATGGCAAATGAAATTTAATTTTGATAAGTGCAAAATCATGCATGTAGGTAGACAGCATATCAAGGCTCCGTACTTGATGGGTGGCCAACAGGGGCGTCGATTTGTATCCTTTTGCGGGGGCCATGGCCCCCCCAATGTTGATTTGGGCCCCCCCAATAACGCATGCTATTTTTATGCTGATAAAAAGCTAAAGGGAAAAAAGAAGAAAAACAGTGTTAGGTACATAGAAAACTTAGTTGATGTTAACCAGCACATTTTGTACTGAAAAAGAACAGATTTGGATTAGATAGTGGACTGAGTATCCAACTTTTGCTACACAATTCAAAATTATGTGCAAAAAAAACAAAATAGCTAGATTTCCCTTCACTGTGGAAGGAAAACTTACAGCATACAATATTAAGATTCCATGATGATGCATTTTAAACCAGATTGTCTTTTTAAAAAATGTTAAGCCACAATACAACAATTCGATTGTCATACTGATGTTTGTACACGCCACCAATGGCAAAACCACATGCATATGAGCTTAAACAGGAAAAAATCCATACTTAATTTCCAGTCGTTGTCAAACTTGCATTGTCCAGTGAACAACAATGACAATCATTGAGATTGTGGATATGCAAAGTATAATTATCTTCAGCAGCCCACCTATCACACCATCAGCTTGATATTTACCTAGGTACCTACCTACATGCCCAATGACAATGCATGCATTAAATATTGATATGGGGAAAAACGAGAGCCATGTGTGGGCAAATCTGCCAGCTTATGATACCATGACAGAGAAAAGTCAGTAAGAAGCTGCATGGCCACTGCATTATAATTGGTATTCCTAAAAGAATAAAAAAAAGAAAGCTGTGGCTCACATGACTTTTAAGCAAACCTTACAGTCATACAAGAACAATGCTATACAAGAAATAGCCTTGACAAGACCAGTGTCACGTACGCCGCAACAACACCATTATTAAACGCCGCAAAAATACCATTATTTTAAAAGGTACACCAAAGTCCGCATTCAAACCTTGATGACGTCACAGGTTTTTATTCATATATTGCAGAAATTGGAAGCATCAGGCAAGTTTCAATTTCACTGCACATGGGTGGGGGAGTGATGTTTTTAGGCGTACCTCACCACAGAGGTCACTTGCGCCACCTTTGAAGCGAGTACGTTACATGTCTGACTATAAAAGCGGGTGTTTGCGATCAAGGTGCAGGCATGTGGACGTTTACGTAAAGGGAATTTTACGTTATAGTTTGTGTGATATTTTAGGCGCTGAAGACGGGGCTAGGATGGGGACATCCCCCTAATGTCTAGATGGCAGGGGCATTGATTTGTATCCTTTTGTGGGGGCCAGGGCCCCACCAATGTTGATCTTGGCCCCCCCAATGTTGATTTAGGCCTCCTCAATAACATATGCTATTTTTAGGCTGATAAAAAAGTTGAAGGAAAAAAGAAGGAAAACACCATGCAAGGTACATAGTAAATGTAGTTGATGTTAACCAGCACATTTTGTAATGAAAAAAAACAGATTTGGGTTAGATAGTGGACTGACTCTCCACCTTTTGCTACAAAATTCAAAATGGTGTGCACAAAAACCAATTGTCATTGTCAAACTTGCATACAATCCAGTCCCGTGAACAACAATCAGTTATCATTGAGAGTGTGGATGTACAAACTATAATTAACCTCAACAGCCCACTCATCACACTATCAGCTTGATCTTTACCCGGTACCTAGGCACCTAGGTACATGCTACAGAAAGACTTAGAAGAGCTTGTGAAGTGGTCCAAAAAATGGCAGATGAAATTAAATTTTGATAAGTGCAAAATCATGCATGTATGCAGGGGCGTCGATTTGAATCGTTTTGTGGGGGCTATGGCCGCCACCAATGTTGATCTTGCCCCCCAATGTTGATTTGCCCCCCCCCCCAATAACCTATGCTATTTATGCTGATAAGAAAGCTAAAGGGAAAAAATGAAAAACCCCATGCTAAGTAGAACCATTGATGTTAACCAGCACATTTTGTACTGAATAGAAACAGATTTGGGTTAGATAGTGGACTGACTCTCCACCTGTTGCTGAAAAATGTAAAATTGTGTGCAAAAACAAACAAAATAGCTGGAATTCCCTCCATTGTGGAAGTACAGCTTACATCTTTCTGGGTTGGTTGGTTGGTTATTTGGGTTTACGGCCGCATTGACTGCGTTGGTCATACAGCGCCCATACAACTTTTCTTGTTCCCACCTTAAAGCACAATAATACCCAAAAGTTTCCGAAAAAAATTACAACCATGTTCAGAAACAAAATATAATTTTGTATTCAAAATCAGCTTAGATTAGGTTAGGCTCGGTTAGGTTTCTTTTTTAAGTTTGGAATTTTCAGAAAATAAAGTAAGTGACATTTTAATTTAGTTTTTTTTTCTTCTCAAAAGATAGGTTAGGGTAGGTTAGGTTAGGTATTGTTGCATTAAAAAAAAGCATTTATGTTTATGCTATGTTACCGAACTCAAAGCCTTTCTGGCATTATTTTGCTCACAACCTGAAAATTAAGCACAGAAAATAAGTGGGTCCAATCATCTTAGTCACCTTCATAAACATGGTATTCTGCATATTTTTGTTTTGTTTTAAAGGAAAAAAAGAACACCTTAGACCTCAAGGTTACCAAATAATTAGCAATTTTTTTGGGAAACTTTTTTGGAATTTTTTTTTAAAGTTTTCCAACTTGAAAAACCTAAACTAATCTAACTTAACCAAACCTAACCCATTTGCTTGCTATATGGAGGCAAATGTGTGTACAAACTTGTCTTGTTACCACCTTAAAGCACAATAATACCGATTTGGCTAGGTTAGGCTAGTTTAGTTGTTTACCTTTGAAAAATTGTTCAATCATTTTCAAAAATAAAATAAAATCTGAAATTTTCCTTCAAAAGCAGCTGCCATTAGGTTCGGGTAAGTTGGGTTCGGTTGTTCAATTTATAAAATTTTCAGGATATATATATTGCTTAATTTTTGTTTCTATTTTTTTCTCCAAAGCAGGGGTGTCGATTTGTATCGATAGACACTAGCGCGTATTAAATGTCACAAATCGTGATGGGCGTTCCTCAGGACATCCAAAATCGTAACATCCAAAGAAAAAATTACAGTTACAGAAATTCCAGCGCCTAAAGTCTAAATTTGAGGTTACAGTGACAAATGTGACGGAGGTAAGACATTTGTGGTGCAATTACGCGCAGTGTTTAATCCGGAGGCCAATCTCATGTGACGTCGTACTGATTCGTTTTTGTACTTCGCACATTCTGATGTATCTGTGGATTGGTGTGATTTTAAATAGTGAATAAATAGCTTGCTGATATTTAATTCCCAAATCAACAGTAGTTCAAGAAGTTGGCAGGTAAGCTTGAAAAAGTCCAGTCCATGCTTTTTTCTGATTTGTGCTTAGGGTTTCCATGTTAATATCACATAACTACAACGTTTATCTTCAAGAAGAGTTGTTTTTAGTTTACTTTTATTAATATTTTAATTCCACTGCTCTTAGTGCCCTTTCTGCCCAGGATTGGGGCACCTAGTGTTGCATTTCCGTCCAGGGGTTGGCACACCTTTTGGTAAATTTACAGCTTAAGGTAATTTCTGATAAATTTTTTTTCCATGCCATGTTTAGGAATGTGATGAACATGATGCTACTGCTCATTTTGGTAAATTTTTGTTTTAAGGTGTTTTATGAATTCGTGGAATGTATCATTTGAATGCAATGTTTATGAATGTGACTCAGATGATGGGACCACTCATTTTCTATACAAATGACTACATTTCAGGTTGTGAGCAAAATAACACCAACAAAAAGCTTTGAATTGGGTGACATAGGGTAAAGTATTTTTTTTTTAAATAAAAATGTGCAACATAACCTAACCTAACCTAGCTTAACCTCCCCTTGGAGAAAACCAAACCAAAACATCAAGCTGTAAAAATTTCAAGCAATGTATTTTTTTTACACTTAAAAAATGTAACCCAACTTAACTTAATCTAACATAAGCTGCCTTTAAAGAAAAAAGATATATTTCTTTCAAATTTTGGAACAATTTTGGCAAAAAATGTCGAACTTAAACATTTAAACTAATCTAACATCACCAAACATAGCCCATTTGTTTGCTTTATGGAGGCAAATGTGTAATAACTTGCCTAGTTACCACCTTAAAGCACAATAATTCTTGTTAGATTAGGTTGGGTTAGGTTTTTTCATTTGCAGAATTTCAAGAAAATAAATTGCTATATATGTTTCCAATCTTGTTTTTGTAGTTGTTTTCTCCAAGGTCAGGTTAGGCTAGGTTACGTTTGGTTATGTTGAATTTGTAATGTATTTCTTTTAATTGCTATGTTGCTAACTCCAAGCCCATTTTTAATGTTATCTTGCTCACAACCTGCTCACAACCACAAGCATTTGCACAGAAACTGAGCAGTGCCATCAGCTTAGTAACATTCATGAACATTGCATTGGAAATTTAAATAAAAAATATTAATAAAACACATAAAAGCACAAATTTAATGTCCTTTCTTCTGCAAATGCATGCCTTTCAATTGGGAGTAAAAAATAACACCAAAAAAAGGGTGTGGAGTACGGAAATATAGCATGCAAATAATGTTCAAGATGTATGATAACCTTTCCTAACATAGTTCAATTTCCCATACAAGAAATTAATTGTTTTTAATTTAAATTTTCGAGGCATTTTCTCAAACATTTTCAACTTAAAAAACCTAACCTAAGCTAGCCTGAACCGTTTATTATTTTTTTGTAGAAAAATAATTAACAAAAATTATTTACCAACAAATGATTCTTTTTATAACTTACAACAAAAGCCTAACCTAACCTGACAAACCTAACCCCTTTGTATGCTTCATGGAGGTAAAATGTGTGTAAAACTTGTCTTGTGGTTACCTTAAACTGTGATAATACCTCGCTTTTTGGGTAATTTTTCAGCTCATGGTACTCTCTGACTTCTTTGAATTTCTTTTTTAATGCAGTGTTTGTTAATGTGCTGAACATGATGTAACCGCTCATCTCCTCTGCAGATGCACACTTTTCAATTGTGAGGAAAAATAACATGGAAAAGGGTGCTTGGATTTGAGTAATATGGGATGAAAAATAATGTTCAGATAAAAAAAACAAGTAACATAACCTAACCTAACCTAGCCTAGACTTCCATGCAAGAAATGATTATTTTTTTGCCCAATTTCCCCCCCCCCAATTTTTTTTTCAAACATTTCCAACTTAAAAAGTCTAACATAACCTAATCTAGCTTGAACCGTTTTTGAAGACTTTTTTAGTTACTAACTTACAACAAGAGCCTAGCCTAACGCAACTAGACAAAACTTAGCTCCTTTGAATGATTCGTGGAGGTAAAATGGGTGTAAAACCTGTCTTGTGGTTACTTTAGACTGCAATAATATCTCTTTTTGTGCTACATGGAGCACGTGATGAACCTCCATCTGCATGCTGCATGAGAGCATTGCAGTTATTGCTTCACAAAGAACAATAACATGTTGAAAGTACTATATTTTCAGGAATAGAATCCTGTGCTGGTAACATTTTCTGAGTTATAAATTTGCAGATCAGATCTACATCATTTGTGTTAATAAATATGAGAAATTCATAGAAATGCAGACACCGGTTTGTGGACAAGAAGTTATTCTGATGATTTCTGATGTATTGGAAACTGACAAATTTTCATGATGGAAGCAGGCAAAGTTAAAGTACTTATATCTCAATAAGTGGTTCGTTCACTAACAAGACAGCAAATTCACTCAAATAGCACTGAAAATGCCAGGCGGCCCACTCTTTTTGCAAGTTTAAAATCGATGACAGTGCTTTCTTGAATCATGTTTAAAGCACATGAAGGAAATGTATTGCTGACACTTGTTAGGAACTGATGTATGTAACGTTAATTAACATTTCTAATGTCCTGCTGTTTGTACACAAAATATAGCTCATTATTCTAAATAGCATGGGAAGTATGATGCCATATATCATGGCTAATTTATGGTCAAACTGTTATGCAGCAGATTCCCTGCATTGTTACTTAGTTATTTGGGCTTTAGGGCACAGACCATGTTGATCACGTAGCTCCCTGCATTGTTGTTAACTGATATATCAGCATGTTTGCAAATTCACTTATGAGTGAATCCATACCATTCTCACTGGAGTATAAAAGCTACATTATAACATTGCTTCTACAATGCATATAACAGAAACCCATCTCGATTGTCCTACTTACTCAGGACACCATAGAAGTCAATCAAGCCAATGAAAACCATAGAAGTCAATGAAAATGTTACTTCATCCCCTGTATTGTTAATGGAAACAAGTCTCTTGAACCATATGTTATGTCCTTCACAGTGTTGCTCCATCCACCTCCAACTCCAACCCTGACCAAACTTCAGGAACTCATCCATCTCCAAAGCAGTCTGTTGAAGAAGGTATGTATTGCAGCATAACTACTGTGACCGGAATTCCATGGTATCCATGTTGCCTTACAATCCATCCTTGCTGATCCATGTAGCAGTTGTTTGACTTTCCTCAAACTGTCTGGATAACTGGGGAGTTGAAATCACATGTGAGTGATGAAACAGATGAACTATTCCTGGATTCTTATGTTGCATCATTGCATGGCACAGTGACATACCGAATGGGGAGGGGGAATTGTGGGCAGTTTCCTCACCCCCCCCCCCTCCTGATAGGTTTTGGGCCCCCAAGAATCCGCCGAGCTTAGGAAAAAAATGCGCTATGCTCCCTAAAAATTGCACTCGGTCCACCAAAAATCGCACCGGGGCTCAGAAAAATTCCTTTGGGGGCCCCCAAACGTAGCGTAGGGGCCCCGATAATGACGCTGGGGCCTCAAAAGTTTGCACCTGGGCCCCTGAAAATCACGTTGGGGCCGCAAACAAGTCGTGCCGGGATTCAAGAAAATCACGACGGGGGCCACAAACGGTCGGGCCGGGGCCTCCTGAAAATCACGCCGAGACTGGGGTACTAAGAATTATTACCCGGGCCCCTGAAAATCACGCCAGGGGCCTGACAGGTCCCACCGGGCTCTAAAAGTCTCGTTGAGATCACCCAACAAATGAAGCCGGGTAAATGAAAAACAGTCCGGACACGGAAAATCAATCTGGGATCTCAACAATAGCTCCAAAAGTCCACAAAACTTGTTGGGCCCCCACAAACGTGTCGTAGCCACCGCAAGGGATCCCAACAAGTGACGACGGGGCCCCAAAAAATCGCACTTAGACAAAAAAAATTCACGCCGCTTCTCTTGAAAATCTCACTGGGGCCAAAACGTCGTGCCGGAGCCCCACAAGTTGCAGCTGGCTTCCCAAGTACCAATATATACCCGGAATGTTACCTTGCGGACGGAAAAATTGCGTCAAAGATCCACAAAATAAGAAGTCGTCGGACGCCGGAAAAGAAACCTGTTTGGGCACCGGAAAAAACGCCCCGAGTGCCAGAAGAATCGTACCGGGTTCCAAAAATAGCCTGCAGGGGGCTTATAAAAATAGACTTCACCACAAAAACCACAAGGAGACTCCATCGAATCGACCAGAGCACCGGAAAATTAAGAATGGGTCCCGAAAGAAAATTATCCGAAGGGCCTTTCTACTCTCGATCGTGCAATCTGCGAAAAAAACACGTTGAGCAGCCGCAGTGGCGTACTAAAGGGAAAAATTCCCCTCCCTAACGTTAGGCACCAAGGAAATACTTTCACCCATCGTCATCACCGTTCAGGTCTGCTGTGCTCTGATGCTTCATCAATGCCGGTGTGTTTTAGCCTGCATCTGATCGCTGAAGTATTTTTATTTAAGCCGGTGTGTGTTTGTTGGTGTGTGGAGTGAGGAGGAGGGTAACAGTGACGGTGACGGTGACGGTGACGATAGATCCGATCCCACTATATGGCACTGCAGTCGCATGCTATTACTCAGAGTTGTTATGTTGGTGAGTTCGAGTTTCACCTGTCGCTACTCTTGGCCCGCGACCAATCGGCGTGAGAGATTGGCGACGCTATATGACGAAACGGTCGACGTGTCGTAGAACCAATAACCAACCAAGAGTTGTTATGTTGACATGTACTGAACACTGCTCTTTTAATCATGTGACTTCACCAGGTATTGGACGATTTTCCCCGTTGGTGAGGATGCTTAATAAACATAAACATACACATCGTCGAATAAAAAATCAGAATTTCTGAGATCTGAAAATATAGTGGGCTAAATCCGATGAGTTTTTTTTTGGGGGTGGGGGGGTCTAGTGCGTTGGCACTTGGCCCCCCCCAATGTTTTTAAAAATCTACACCCCTGTTAAAATTTAAAAGTTTCTTTTGAATCTTGTTAGTGAACTGACCACTTATTGAGATATAAGTACTTTAACTTTGCCTGCTTCCATCATGAAAATTTGTTATTTTCCAATACATCAGAAATCATCAGAATAACTTCTTGTCCGCAAACCGGTGTATGCATTTCTTTGAATTTCTCATATTTATTAACACAAATGATGTAGATCTGATCTGCAAATTTATAACTCAGAAAATTTTATCAGCACATGATTCCATTCCTGAAAATACAGTACTTTCAACCTGTTATTGTTCTTTGCGAAGCAATAAGTGCAATGCTCTCATGCAGCGTGCAAATGGAGGTTCATCACGTGCACCAGGTAGCACAAAAAGAGATATTATTGCAGTATAAGGTAACCACAAGACAGGTTTTACACCCATTTTACCTCCACGAATCATTCAAAGAAGCTAGGTTTTGCGTAGTTGCGTTAGGCTAGGCTTTTGTTGTAAGTTAGTAAATAAAAAAAGTCTTCAAAAACGGTTCAAGCTAGATTAGGTTATGTTAGACTTTTTAAGTTGAAAATGTTTGAGAGCCAAATTTGTTTGGGGGCGGGGGTAAATTGAGCATAAAAACAATCATTTCTTGCATGGAAGTCTAGGCTAGGTTAGGTTAGGTTATGTTACATGTTTGTTTTATCTGAACATTATTTTTCATCCTATATTACTCAAATCCAAGCCCTCTTTTCCATGTTATTTTTCCTCACAATTGAAAAGTGTGCGTCTGCAGAGGAAATGAGCGGTTACATCATGTTCAGCACATTAACAAACACTGCATTAAAAAAAAAAATTCAAAGAAGTCGGAGAGTACCATGAGCTGAAAAATTACCCAAAAAGCCAGGTATTATTACAGTTTAAGGTAACCACAAGACAAGTTTTACACACATTTTACCTCCATGAAGGGGGATGAGTGGTCTAGGGGTAAGATGCTCGTCTCACAATCGAAAGGTTGTTGTGGGTTCGAGTCTCACCTGTCGCTACTCTTCGCCCGCGACCAATCAGCGTGATAGATTGGCGACGCTACATGACTCAACGGTCGACGTGTCGTAAAACCAATAACCAACCAACCTCCATGAAGCATAAAAAGGGGTTTGGTTTGTCAGGTTAGGTTAGGCTTTTGTTGTAAGTTATAAAAAGAATCATTTGTGGTAAATAATTTTTGTTAATTATTTTTCTACAAAAAAAAATAATAAACGGTTCAGGCTAGCTTAGGTTAGGTTTTTTAAGTTGAAAATATTTGAGAAAATGCCTCGAAAATTTTAATTAAAAACAATTAATTTCTTGTATGGGAAGTTGAACTATGTTAGGTAAGGTTATCATACATCTTGAACATTATTTGCATGCTATATTTCCTTACTCCACACCCTTTTTTGTGTTATTTTTACTCCCAATTGAAAGGCATGCATTTGCAGAAGAAAGGACATTAACTTTGTGCTTTTATGTGTTTTATTAATATTTTTATTTAAATTTCCAATGCAATGTTTATGAATGTCACTAAGCTGATGGCACTACTCAGTTTCTGTGCAAATGCTTGTGGTTGTGAGCAGGTTGTGAGCAAAATAACATTAAAAATGGGCCTGGAGTTAGTAACATAGCAATTAAAAGAAATACATTACAAATTCAACATAACCTAACGTAACCTAGCCTAACCTGACCTTGGAGAAAACAACTATAAAAACAAGATTGGAAAAATATATAGCAATTTATTTTCTTGAAATTTTGCAAATGAAAAAACCTAACCCAACCTAATCTAACCAGAATTATTGTGCTTTAAGGTGGTAACTAGGCATGTTATTACACATTTGCCTCCATAAAGCAAACAAATGGGCTATGTTTGGTGATGTTAGATTAGTTTAAGTGTTTAAGTTCGACATTTTTTGCAAAAATTGTTCCAAAATTTGAAAGAAATACATCTTTTTTCTTTAAAAGCAGCTTATGTTAGATTAAGTTAAGTTGGGTTACATTTTTTAATTGTAAAAGAAATACATTGCTTGAAATTTTTACAACTTGATGTTTTGGTTTTGTTTTTCTCCAAGGGGAGGTTAAGCTAGGTTAGGTTAGGTTATGTTGCATTTTTTTATTTAAAAAAATACTTTACGCTATGTCACCAAATTCAAAGCTTTTTGTTGGTGTTATTTTGCTCACAGCCTGAAATGTAGGCATTTGTATAGAAACTGAGTGGTCCCATCATCTGAGTCACATTCATAAACATTGCATTGAAATGATACATTCCACGAATTCATAAAACACCTTAAAACACAAATTTACCAAAATGAGCAGTAACATCATGTTCATCACATTCCTAAACATTGCATGGAAAAAAAAATGAATCAGAAATTACCTTAAGCTGTAAATTTACCAAAAGGTGTGCCAACCCCTGGACGGAAATACAACACTAGGTGCCCCAATCCTGGGCAGAAAGGGCACTAAGAGCAGTGGAATGAAAATATTAATAAAAGTAAACTAAAAACAGCTTTTCTTGAAGACAAACGTGGTAGTTATGTGATATTAACATGGAAACCCTGAGCACAAATCAGAAAAAAGCATGGACTGGACTTTTTTAAGCTTACCTGCCAACTTCTTCAACAACTGTTCCTTTGGGAATTAAATATCAGCAAGCTATTTATTCACTATTAAAATCACACCAATCCGCAGATACAGAATTTTGTGGCGAATGCGAATACAGAATGTTGTGTCAGAATGTGCGAAGTACAAAAAACGAATCAGTACGACGTCACATGAGATTGGCCTCCGGATTAAACACTGCGCGCAATTGCACCACAAATGTCTTACCTCCGTCACATTTGTCACTGTAACCTCAAATTTAGACTTTAGGCGCTGGAATTTCTGTAACTGGAATTTTTGCTTTGGATGTTACGATTTTGGATGTTCTGAGGAGCGCCCATCACGATTTGTGACATTTAATACGCGCTAGTGTCTATCGATACAAATCGACACCCCTGCTTTGGATAAAAAAATAGAAACAAATATTAAGCAATATATATTTGATTGAACATGATTCTGAAAATTTTCTAAATTGAACAACCGAACCCAACTTACCCGAACCTAATGTCAGCTGCTTTTGAAGGAAAATTTCCGATTTTATTTTATTTTTTAAAATGATTGAACAATTTTTCCAACGTAAACAACTAAACTAGCCTAACCTAGCCAAATCGGTATTATTGTGCTTTAAGGTGGTAACAAGACAAGTTTGTACACACATTTGCCTCCATATAACAAGCAAATGGGTTAGGTTTGGTTAAGTTAGGTTAGTTTAGGTTTTTCAAGTTGGAAAACTTTTTTAAAAAAAAAAAAAAAAGTCCAAAAAAGTTTCCCCCAAAAAATTGAAAATTATTTGGTAACCTTGCGGTCTAAGGTGTTCTTTTCTTCCTTTAAAACAAAACAAAAATATGCAGAATACCATGTTTATGAAGGTGACTAAGATGATTGGACCCACTTATTTTCTGTGCATACTTTTCAGGTTGTGAGCAAAATAATGCCAAAAGGGCTTTGAGTTCGGTAACATAGCATAAACATAAATGTTTTGTTTAATGCAACAAAACCCTGACCTATCTTTTGAGAACAAAAAATTAAACTAAATTAAAATGTCACTTAATTTATTTTCTGAAAATTCTCAACCTTAAAAAAGAAACCTAACCGAGCCTAACCTAACCTAAGCTGATTTTGAATAAAAATAATATTTTTTTGTGAACATGGTTGTAAATTTTTTCGGAAACTTTTGGGTATTATTGTGCTTTAAGGTGGGAACAAGAAAAGTTGTATGGGCGCTGTATGAACAACGCAGTCAATGCGGCCGTAAACCCAAATAACAAACCAACCAACCCAGAAAGATGTAAGCTGTACTTCCACAGTGGAGGGAATTCCAGCTATTTTGTTTGTTTTTGCACACAATTTTACATTTTTCAGCAAAAGGTGGAGAGTCAGTCCACTATCTAATCCAAATATGTTTTTATTCAGTACAAAATGTGCTGGTTAACATCAATGTTTCTACTTAGCATGCGGTTTTTCATTTTTTCCCTTTAGTTTTCTTATCAGCATAAAATAGCATAGGTTATTGGGGGGGGGGCCCAAATCAACATTGGGGGGGCAAGATCAACATTGGTGAGGCCATAGCCCCCACAAAAGGATACAAATCGACGCCCCTGCATAAATGCATGATTTTGCACTTATCAAAATTTAATTTCATCTGCCATTTTTTGGACCACTTCACAAGCTCTTCTAAGTATTTCTGTAGCATGTACCTAGGTGCCTAGGTACCAAGTAAATATCAAGCTGATAGTGTGATGAGTGGGCTGTTGAGGTTAATTATAGTTTGTATATCCACACTCTCAATGATAACTGATTGTTGTTCACGGGACTGGATTGTATGCAAGTTGGACAATGACAATTGGTTTTTGTGCACACCATTTTGAATTTTGTAGCAAAAGGTGGAGAGTCAGTGCACTATGTAACCCAAATCTGTTTTTTTTTCATTACAAAATGTGCTGGTTAACATCAACTACATTTTCTATGTACCTAGCATGGTGTTTTCCTTCTTTTTTCCTTCAACTTTTTTATCAGCATAAAAATAGCATATGTTATTGGGGAGGCCCAAATCAACATTGGTGGGGCCCTGGCCCCCACAAAAGGATACAAATCGACGCCCCTGCCATCTAGACATTAGGGGGATGTCCCCATCCTAGCCCCGCCTTCAGCGCCTAAAATATCACACAAACTATAACGTAAAATTCCCTTTACGTAAACGTCCACATGCCTGCACCTTGATCGCAAACACCCGCTTTTATAGTCAGACATGTAACGTACTCGCTTCAAAGGTGGCGCAAATGACCTCTGTGGTCCGGTACGCCTAAAAAAATCACTCCCCCACCCATGTGCAGTGAAATTGAAACTTGCCTGATGCTTCCAATTTCTGCAATATACGAATAAAAACCTGTGACGTCATCAAGATTTGAATGCGAACTTTGGTGTACCTTTTAAAATAATGGTATTTTTGCGGCGTTTAATAATGGTGTTTTTGCGGCGTACGAGACATTGGTCTTGTCAAGGCTATTTCTTGTATAGCATTGGTCTTGTATGACTGTAAGGTTTGCTTAAAAGTCATGTGAGCCACAGCTTTCTTGTTCTTTCAGCATTCTTTTAGGAATATCAATTATAATGCAGTGGCCATGCAGCTTCTTGCTGACTTTTCTCTGTCATGGTATCATAAGCTGGTAGATTTGCCCACTCATGGCTCTCGTTTTTCCCCATATCAATATTTAATGCATGCATTGTCATTGGGCATGTAGGTAGGTACCTAGGTAAATATCAAGCTGATGGTGTGATAGGTAGGCTGCTGAAGATAATTATAGTTTGCATATCCACAATCTCAATGATTGTCATTGTTGTTCACTGGACAATGCAAGTTTGACAATGACTGGAAATTAAGAATGGATTTTTTCCTGTTTAAGCTCATATGCATGTGGTTTTGCCATTGGTGGCGTGTACAAACATCAGTATGACAATCCAATTGTTGTTTTGTGGCTTAACATTTTTTAAAAGACAATCTGGTTTAAAATGCATCATCATCGAATCTTAACATTGTATGCTGTAAGTTTTCCTTCCACAGTGGAGGGAAATCTAGCTATTATGTTTTTTTGCACATAATTTTGAATTGTGTAGCAAAAGTTGGATACTCAGTCCACTATCTAATCCAAATCTGTTCTTTTTCAGTACAAAATGTGCTGGTTAACATCAACTAAGTTTTCTATGTACCTAACACAATGTTTTTCTTCTTTTTTCATTTAGCTTTTTATCAGCATAAAAATAGCATGGGTTATTGGGGGGGCCCAAATCAACATTGGGGGGCCAAGATCAGCATTGGGGGGGCCATGGCCCCCGCAAAAGGATACAAATCGACGCCCCTGACAGCTGACATTATTTTTTGTCACATTCATGGCTGTATCGCGTTGTTGGGCACCGCAAAAAAGCGTAGTAAGTAAATGGATTTAATTTATTATGCAGCGCCACACCTCTTGTACATCTTAAAAGGCTGACTGACCTCAGCTACATCTGAAATATAACAGACAATGAACTTGCACACTGCAAACTGTCTGAGTTCGATTATACAGTCAGCATGTATTGCAGTGCGTTGTTTTGCCACGTAGCTCGCCTTCAGAACTGCACTCTGAAGATCCACCCCTGTCAGGTGCCGTGCGCAAACCGTCTCCTCGTCACAACAGACCAGGCACGCTCACACGCAGTGGGAACACGCGTGGGAACACGCGACTGCTCACGGCACCGCCAGTGTCGCAGGCATTGCTCTCGCTCCTCCCGTCGGCCGGCGTCACCTCAGCAGACTCGCCTTCTCGCAGGCGGCCGAGACGCGCTCGGACGGGAAGTGGGTGAACTGTGGCGGGTTGTGGCGAGGCTGGTGCGGCCGACGTTGGCGGCCCAGCATCACCTGGTGCAGCACGAGCCTCCACCGGGCCAGTCCCGAACAAACGGGAAGTGTGTGAACTGTGTCAGGTTGTAGCGGGGCTGGTGCGACCGAAGCTGGCGGCCCAGCACCACCTGGTGCAGCACGCGCCTCCGCCGGGCCAGTCACAAAAACATACTACTAAATTGGCGCATTGAACGGAAAAGGACACGTAACAGGAAAAGTATGAATTAAGTTCGTATAGCAAATGGCAAGAACTTTACTACATTGTTAATTCCATACTATTTCGTATATAATATCCCAATAAACCATCACACCTACACAATCTAAAATGAAGCCAGCATGGATTTCTTAGTTCCATATTTATGTAGTGCTGATGGGCACTCCACTAGCCTTGGAACAGGAGAATACGCTTGCAAACAGTAATTTATGCATACAATTTGGTGCTTATCTTCGCATTGAAGTGGAAAAATGAAGGACGTCGGATTGGCGACAATTTGTATGCAGAATGTTGATCACGACCACGCGCTGTATCAGCCAGCATTTTGCTCCGGCTGAAGTGTGACCTGGGGTGCCGTTTTTTACGATTGAGATGGCTCAAAGGTAGGAAAGTATACGGTGCAATGCATCGTGACGGAACACTACAAAACACGCACTGAGCACAAAAGCACAGAAAATGCTACAGTTTGTATATTATATGTGTATTATATATCAGCTGCATTAGTTGTCCGCGGCAGATATCAGTTGTGCAAAATATGCTCTTACGTTATCAAAATGTTGGAAGATCCTGCTATTTATTTCGGATTTCCCAGCGTGCCCCTTTTATGCAAATACGATAAGCTGAGTTTCTTTGTTGAATTTTCGACTGCACCGCCTCATCGCTGAATTCTACGGCGGCGCCATCGTGGGGATGCGAGGTCCGCGTCTCCAGCACTCGCTTTCTTGTGGAGATCGTCCCCACAGTTGAGGAAGACGGCCGCTGTCCGATCTTAGACGGCCCCTCTCCGACTTCTGCACCTCGTGCCCCGACCCCTCCGATGAACTACAGGTCCTCTCCGACTTAAATCGGTGCCTCTACCTCAGACCAGAGGTGTCGCTTTATGAAATGGATTAGCGAGGCCCCAAGGCCTGGCCTGTGTGCCTAGTCATGACTTTCTCAAAGGGTGGGGGGACAAGACGAGCAAAAACAAACTCCTCAAATTTTGATCCCTGTGAATACTTCCACGTTCAGAAAATTGAAGAATAGATCAAGTGATATTTGTCTTCAAATTTATAATCTTCAATCATTGCATACGCTGTGCCCAATATGGATGCGTCAGTGTCGCATTATGATCCATAATAATATGTGCAAACAAACCATCCACTGATCTACTGTAATGTGTACATCCCACCCACATTATGCTTCGTTATTTGTGAAATTCCAACGCTACCTATACAATGTCCTGTACAAACCACTGTCACCGTTCAGACTCCTGGTTCTTGTTACCTACATATGATCCATTATTATGTATAATAAATTTGTTGCATTTTATTGCAGGATAGTGTTTGGAAACTGAAAGGAAATGTTTGTCTTTTCTTCAATTCTGATATAATTAGAATATACCATGCATGCAAAATTCAAATAGTTATAGCGTTCATCGCAAAAGCTGCGTCACCGCTAAGGCGAAATCGAAATTCGGACTGCCGAAACCAACGAACAACATTAATATTTTAGAAGTTAAGTCATTGGTGCTATAAAGGTATACCCATTTGCACTCATCCAGGCATCTTCGTACATGCATAGGTAGTGTGAGGTGGCTAGAACTGTCAAACAAATACAAAGAAATGTTGGAATTGTTTAATGTCGTTCTTACTTCCAGTTAAAGTCTTTAGCAATTCCCACCACCCGAGATGGGGTGTGAGGATCTGACCGGAGAGGCCGGGTTAGACGTTGGTGAAAAATTAAGTTGAAGGGGAGTTAGCCAACAGCGGAGCAACGGATTTCAACTGTGGAGAGGGTGGGGCCAAAACGAGACCTTATCGAAAATGGGGTGGCGAACTGGCCCACCCGAACAGTAATTTGGTAGCAAAGGCTCAATAATTTGCTGGGACTCAGCAGATGCGCACAAACGAAAGGTGTCATTGCATAAGTTATTTCTCCATTTGTATCCCAGATCATCGCAAAATTGCGTCATTGGACCGCCTTGAACCCATCCCTTTGCGATGTTTCTGGACGCACTCCTAGTTAGTCGCGTCAGCAAGGGGCATCTTCTAGTACTTGACGGGTGACCCGGAAACGACTGTCATGGCGATGTTGGCAATTGTCATGGCAACACTAAGGTGTTGGTTTGGTGTCGATCGTTGTCGAGATATGGCGGTCTGAATCGGGTCGATCGGGAGCGCTAAAATTGGTCGGAAAAAAATCCCGGTTTTACATGCTATTCCTATGGGCGGCCGATGACCGGTCCTTTCAGGATCCCCGTGACGCTCACGCGCAGCACGTTGACCCGATCGTGGCAAAATTGTGTCCAGTCGATAGCCAACATTTGGGACTTTAACGTGATGCCAGCCATACTTCGTTACCTGTGTTGTGAGCCGTGCCAGGCGCCAATATGCGCCGGTCTCGGTTTATGTCGGAATTTTACGAATCCCATGTTAAACCAATGAGGGGGTAGTGCCAACTTTGAGCACGTGTCACGCGCTCGACATACACCCCACGACAATGAAACTCTGCACAGCACATTATCCATCGATTGTCTGACGGTTGTGAAAATATTCAAGCATGTGCCACTCATAGTTTGAACTACACACGATGGCAATCCACAAAAGGACAAAAGACGACAGACAAACAAACATACATTTTTACTCAAATAACATATTAGAGACAAGCGCCTTCGGCACTTGCTCCGCTGCGCTAAACGAAAAATTTGATGTTGCTTTCATGTGAATCGGTCTAGTGGTTGAGGGCTATGTCCATTTTAACGTAACGTTGATACATTTCCCTGCTCCCGAATATTGTTATTTAAAAAATTTTCCCGCGGTGGTGTCGTCGCCGTGAAAGCGCGCGCCAGCATAGTTTTTTTCGGCTGCTCGCTGAACATCGTAGGAATAGGTGGTCAGGCGGCGCACGTGTTCAGACGCAAATTGACGGCGAAAAATGTCGTGTGGTAACGGTTGCGGGAATCGACGATTACAACCAAACTATTTGCGATGTGGAAGATCCGAAGAAACCGTGAGCATCACAAAGAGTGGGGCTATCCGCGCATACCACTTTCTCAGCGAAAAGTCATTCGACAGTGGTGTGGAGACAAGGAAAGCGGAGCCTTTTTCACGTACCGAAACACGTGCAGCCCGTGTGACGATGACGGCGCCCGCACACACTGCAGCCCATGATAGTCAATGGGAAAAGGGTAGCCGGTACATCCGCCCAGGTGGTGAACGTGACGGCAAGCCGCCTAGTTGAGCTGTTTCCGAGAACCGGACCCAATCGTAAAAAAAACGCTGAAAAACGTAACTTCCGCTTTTCCGCTTTTCACACCCCCTCGCGTGCGCGTGATGTGTGACCCGGGAACGGTTGACATGGCGATGTTGGTAATTGTTGTGGCAACACTAAGGTGTTGGTTTGGTGTCGATCGGTCCATTGGTTGTTGAGATATAGCGCTCTAGATCGGGTCGATCAGGAGCGCTAAAATTGGTGAAAAAAATCCCGGTTTTACATGCTATTCCTATGCGCGGCCGATGACCCACCCGTCCTCTCAGGACCCCCCCCCGTGACGCTCACGCACAGTACGTTAACCCGATCATGACGAAATTTTTGTCAGTGGATAGCCAACATTTGCGGCTTTCACGTGATGTCAGCCATATTTCGTTACCTGTGTTGTGAGCCGTGCCAGGCGCAATATGCGCCGGTTTCGGTCTGTGTCGGGAATATTACGAATCCCATGTTAAACCAATGAGGGGTCGTGCCAACTTTGAGCACGTGCCACGTGCCCGACTTCCACCCCACGACAATGAAACTCGGCACAGCACATCATACATCATTGTCTGTCAGCTGTTAAAATTTCAAGTACGTGCGGCTCATAGTCTGACCTGCACACGACGGCAATCGACGCAAGAACGAAATACGACAGACAAACAAACGAAACTATTTTTTACTCAAATAGTATATTAGAGAAGATGTAGTTTGCAGTGGACCGACTTATTTCTGAAATGGGTCGCTTAAAGTATGCTTTACTCTCCTATGTCGTCATATAGAATCGTAGCGCTGTAGCTTTTCGCCCGACATGGATCGTCGGAATTCTACGAAACGGAGGGTTGTCGTAACCCGAGCAGCGCGAGGAAGGATATTAATTTAACCTCTTTGTGAGTATGTGAACTTACGGAAAAGAGCTGACTGAATTCGGAGAGTAGCCGTAGGACCCGTATTAAGTCGAAAGGGTGCCATCTAAGGTAGGACATGTGCATTGTCGTATATACCTTTGGTGGGGGCCAAGCCCCACCAATACAATTTTCAGTCACACCGAAAATGTCTGGGCCTTACCCACGGTTTCCTAAGTCATTACGGAAGTTATTTCGGCAGGTAAATCACTATCAAGCAGTTTTAGTTACCTCACACTACCTATGCATGTAAGCAGGTGTCTGAATGAGTACGAATATGTATACATTTATGGCACTAATGACCTAACTATTGGTGGAAGCTTCTAAAACATTGATGTTGTTACTTTGGTTTCGGCAGTGCATATTCAGATTTCGCCCTAGTAGCGGCGACAGCTTTTGCGATGTAAGCTAGAACTGTTTGAATATTGCAGGCATGGTATATTCTAATTCAGACACCTGAACTTAATCAGAACTGAAGACAATTAAATCAGAACTGAAGAGAAGACAAGCGTTTCCTTTTCGTATTCCAAAAACTACCCTGAAATAAAGTGCAACATACTCATTGTGTGTGATAATGTATCATCTGTAGGTACCAAGAAGCAAGAGCCTGATCGGTGACAGTAGTTTTTACACCACATTGTATAGGTAGTGTTGGAATTTCACAAATAATAACGGAGCATAATGCGGGTGGATGTACACAGTACAGTAGATCAGTGGATAGTATATTTGCACCCGCACGCATCACTATGGATCATAGTCCGATAGGGACACGTCCATACTGGGCATAGCATTTGAAGACAAGTCATCTGATTTGTGTTAAACAAATTATGAAGGTGAAAGTTTGCATAGGGGTCGAAAGTTGTTGAGTTTTTAGCCTTACCACGAACCATATCAGCCTGCTTCTGTTTTTGTCATCAGCGATCTTGGTTGTATATACACACCTTCCCACAACAGTAAATCCTGGTCAGGTCAGTGCATATATTTTGCCATTTTGGCATGTTCCGCCAACAAAGCAAGCAGGTAGCTTTACAAACGTGCTCCTTCCATCGCAAGACCATTCTGCCGATGCGCAAACGTTCTCCTGTCATGCCATTCGCAAGAAACATTCTGCATAACGCATTCATCATTTCCGGGCAAAACAGGCCATTAGTGGTCACCAGGTAGTACCAAAAACAAAACAAAACATTTGCAAAAGGCACAACGTTTCCTACCACCCGCGACAGCCAGAAGGCGACGTCTCATCTACCAAAGTGGGCACCCGGAGCGCCCCCGTCAAAACCTATAAAGCGTCTCGGCGAAGTGACCCACCTCTACTGCATCGCACGTCACAGCCACTGTTTCTGTTGACGTAATGGAAACAAGGCCTGTAGGTGACAGCACCAGTCTCGTCGACAAACGTAGGTGGCGGCACCAGTCTCTGTACCCAACTGATGCGACAGCGGCGACTCAGTGCACACCGTTGCCGTTCATTTGGACGGCCACCCGCGCCGCCTTGTACTTGATGAAGCGCGGCAGATTAGTTCGCACCGTCGCCACCAGGGGGTAGTGCTGTGCAGCACGATGCCGCTGCACGGACATCTGGCGGGGCGTAATGACAACATATGTGACAACTGTACACCACACCACCCGCCCACTTCATGCTATTCACGATTCCCGCTACTGACCCCCCTCGGGGTTAGCCGTTAGTCTCCAACCATAGGCCACCTGGCTTGACAACAAGTGTTTAACCGCTCATCCAGCGGCCTAGCCTAGCCCATACCTCTCAAAGAATAATGCTACACTGTTGCAATACTAAGCTATTTAACTACCTGACTGCCTCTCTCCACTCTCCCCTCCCTACCGCTCTCCATATATATCTCTATCTCTCCCTCTCTCTCATCTCACCTTGGCCCTGAGTCCGGACTGCACCGCGCGCAGTTTGGAGACCAGTTGGATGTTGGACGCCGCCTGGTCCGTGCAGTCCTCGCCGTACAGGTCCATGAGAGCGTCCAGAGCCTCGGCCACCACCAGCAGGTCGGCGTCGGACACAGCCAGTTCCGTCAGGAATCGCCCGATCGCCTGCCGCATCACCAGTCACTAGCTGGTCAACAGCCGAACAACGTCGAGACGCATTCTACATCTTCCCCAGGTTACGAATTCACAAAATGAACTCCAATCAGTTACTGCCCCAAAACTATATTCGTCAGAAACAGCATGCGCACTTTAAAAGCAGCGTAGTTGTCATTCAAGGCAGCGTAGTGCAGATAAAGAACTTGCCAAAATATCAACCTACAAAATATTTAATTCATCAGCAGACGCTTATTTGCTGCATATAATCACTGTGTATTGCTGCAATATACTGCCCTGCATATACCGCGATATCCCCAGGTAGTAGACAAGGACGTGATGATATCCCCAAGTAGCAGCCAAGGGGACGTGATGATATCCCAAGGCAGTAGCCAAGAGGGACGTGATGATATCCCCAGGCAGTAGCTAAAGGGCACGTGAGCCCGATATGCTTACCGAGTGGTGAATAATATAAGGGAAAGACGGCCAAACTCTCGATGGCATTGATGAGGTTGGTAAAATTACGGAGCAGAATGCCAAGAAACACGTTGATATACAAAACATCGCATTTACTCGCGCACATCTGATTGCCAGTGCGCTCGAAGCCGAGCATAGTGGAACTGGTTACTGTTCATGCGGTAGAAATATCCCGGATTTCACAGAAATGAATTCTGGCAGCACAAACCCTGTTCCCAGGACGTGGGAACATGCTTCGGCAATGTAAAAATGTCACAAACTGTCAAATTGCAAGGCAATATGTGGTTGTAGCGGTTCCTGCAGCAGCCTACCTGCACCAGCTCAGCATCAGCGGACGGCAGCATCAGCCTATCTGCACCAACTCAGCATCAGCCAGCAGTAGCAATAGCCTACCTGCACCAACTCAGCATCAGCCAGCAGTAGCAATAGCCTACCTGCACCAACTCAGCATCAGCCAGCAGTAGCAATAGCCTACCTGCACCAACTCAGCATCAGCCAGCAGTAGCAATAGCCTACCTGCACCAACTCAGCATCAGCCAGCAGTTGCAATAGCCTACCTGCACCAACTCAGCATCAGCCAGCAGTAGCAATAGCCTACCTGCACCAACTCAGCATCAGCCAGCAGTAGCAATAGCCTACCTGCACCAGCTCAGCATCAGCCAGCAGTAGCAGCAGCCTACCTGCACCAGCTCAGCGTCAGCCGGCGGCAGCAGCTCGCGACCCTTGACCCGCAGACAGCCGAGCAGACCGACACCGCGCACCAGGCTGGCGCGGGCCGACGCGTCCGCACAGCTGGCGGCGCGTGACGTCATCAGCTCCAGGTCAGCCACGCTGACGTCACTGGGCCCCGGCCGGCCGGCGTCCAGCAGCTTCTGCAGGGCGGCTCTCATCGCCGAGCCGGCCGCCTCCAGCAGGGCCGTGTCGTCGCCTGGCGGGCGCCGAGCGCCAGGTCAGCTCAGGTCACCTCGGGTCAGCCGGGACAGAGCGCCACCCACTACTGCCGTCACTCCCGGGACAGGACGCCGTTACCCATGTTGTAGTCACTTTTGCCGGAGAGCACCATGGCTAGTATAGTTGCTTGTGGAAAAGAAGATGGCGCCGCCACTGGTGTGCACACCGATGAAAGGGGCCACAATCAATCAGTGTACGCTCAATGCATGGTATGCCCACGTCTGGACTGCCATCCGTACCCGAGACGTCCGATACCCCAAAGAAGAAAACACGTTAGTTGGTGTGCCGTGTATCATGAGACATGCAATACGCGCCTTCAGGGAAATGCTTTAAGGAAGATTTATCAAATGAAAACGCGAAGGAACTAACGCCAGTCAAATCAGCTTCCAAAACCACATCCAAGGCGACATTTGGAGCTGGGAACAGTTGATGGTGGCAGTAGAAAATGCCTTTGGGTTCTCTAGCAAGAATAGTCCAGACATCTCATTTTATTTATCGTTAGTCTAACCGGTGTCGCCACTGGAAAACGAGAAAACAAGGTGAAGCACAAAAATGGAAAGGAATGCAGCCGTGCAGAATAATCTTGTGACCGAACATTATAGGAAACCTGCGCAGTGGAGATCAAGTTCCTCAAAGATGTCGAATGTAGTATGTACTTTTGTAAAGTAATTTTCAGTGATTCACAGCGCAAGGTGCATACTAAGGCATCGACAAGCTACGTACATACAAATTGCAACAAAAAGCCTCCAACGGTATGCACCAAGCGTATGAACCTGCATAGGGCCGAACAACGCAACTGTTACGTTCACACATTGCCGCTGTCGTTGTCGCGATCGTCAACACTCGGAAGCTGATCGGCTGACGCTAACCGTATTGCCAACATGACGTCACGATGACAGTGTTGACAGAGTGAACTGCGGCAACCTGACACAAATATGTCAGGCAGCAACTGGTGTGACTGGGCTAAGCAGATTGCGGGCCCAACAGGGCTAAGTTTGACAACAACAAAAGTATGCCGTTGGTTAGGAATCGACTTCTCCTCATGACCTCTGAGTGACCCGTTACGATTCGACCATGCAATAGAAACACCTGTAAGACGTACCCCGAAGGAAGGATCCGTCTACCCCTCCTGTTTTTCGACGATATCTAATTCAGGGGGAGCGATATCGCAATGGAATCTGATGACTGTTGCAAATTGATAAGCGCATTCCATTCAGAAATGTTTTTTAAAATCCGCTGATCAATATAGGAACTGCGGGGTGAAAATGACAGTCACAGGTTTCTCCAGCGCAACGGTGCGATGTGCCGGACGATCTCGACCTCATTTGATCCAGAAGACATTGACCTAGGGTCATCAAATTTACACTGCAGACTTCACTACCGCCGTAATCTTCCCTCCAAATTTTGTACTACTGGCTTCAGAAATGTCCGAGATCTTATGGGGGCGGAATGCGCTCCTCCGGTTCGCGTTATGCGAGAGGCTCTCCGGTGCGCGTGTCTGACAAAATACGAAGTAAATATATTGAAAACCTGCACCAACTAACTGCCACGAAAGTTTGTTTCCGGGAGCTGATCTCTAGGGCATTACCAGCATATTTGAATATGCCAAATCAAACACCCCAGATATTAAAAGATCATACTAACCAAAACGCATCGCCAGTGTGTGGGTAGAACCCACGACATTCGAGTTACCTGGACAACGCTCCAACCAACTGAGGTAACCAGCCACGTACAGGGCAGCCGAGACAGACCATGGGTGAGCAGTGTTAAAATAACGATTTCTCGCTGGGTGTGAGATGCCGAAACGAGTACAGCAGGATGTCGAAATCGGCATAGAAATAATGTTTTTTTGTGTTTTGTTTTAATGTTAAGTCCTGAAAACCCAGTTTTGAATGGGTTTCAAAACACGCTCCCGTTTTGCGTGTTTTGAAAGGTAACTAATTTGGGCACACCGATATCAACGACAACAATACGAACACCGATGCTATAAATTGGTGTCGTATAACAGCACATCATAGGTAATCAATCCCCGCAGATAAAATTTCGCTACGGGATGCTCGCTATCACGATCCCGGATCCGTTATAGTGAGCATAAGCATGACACTTGCACACGAGATAGCTAGAAACGAGGAATGAAGACTTCACAAATACGAACCAAGAAGAACGATATCAATACTCATTTGGGAAAGAATGTCGATTCAACATTCAGTAAGTGGTATATTTCACCCTATTTCGCGAATAATTTATAACTGTTGGCGAAAGTCGAAACGGCACAAACCAGGAACGTAAATTACCTTTATGGGCCAAATGATTTCTAAAAAGTGGCCCAGCTCTGTGAGGACCATGGCCACACTATTACTTAACTAATAAAACATGAAGAAAAAATACATTGAAAACACATGCCCACCAGTCAGAGCAGGAAACTAGGAGGTTTATTGCTCGGAACGGAGGCCCTAGGGGAAACGAAATTATGTTGAATATGCGAGACTCGACACTCACAGACATAAGTGTCACATTGCATATAGTAAGAGGGTTACTGGTCCACTCAATCATTGATTCCCCCCCAATCAGGCTGAAGCGTAACCATGGGACCTATGGACGTGCAATAGATACAAATGGTTTCGGGGAAACTTTGGCCATCAAAAAAATGCATCGGTCACCCTCACCCCCAACCAACTTCATACAGTGACTGACCCGTGCAGACATCCAGAGGTTCCATTAACGAAAATGCTTGGCCAGTGTGGGGGTCGAACCCACGACATTCGCGTTATTAGCACGACGCTCTAACCAACTGAGCTAACCGGCCACACGAGCGAACATCGGGACAGATCATCGCTGAGGCTGTACAAACCACAGATATTAAAACCCATTAACGCCCGACCATATTTCTAGCCATTGGAATTGCATATATTTTTGTTCACGGTGCCGATTTGGGCAGATTAAGAAATTCTGAAAAAATTAACTCAAAATTTCAAAAACTTTTCGAGATACGGCATCGACCAAAAATGAGCCACTGGGCGCCAGCTCTGAGTGCTCGCTCCGTCCCACCGTGTCCGCGGCGCCCGGCCCGACTCCGGCCGACAGGCTATCTACTGGCATATACCTAATTCAGGATCAGTCTCAACCCGGGTAAAACTGCAGCCTGTCACGTGTCAGCTTTATTGATACGGTCACTGGCGTTTTTTTTTTACATCAGGACTAGATGTGACGACACACTCACACGCGGCATGTAGGTAAATGCATTGGTACATGTGCGTTTCTTCTGAACAACGACGGTGGCACAAAACATCAGGGCACTACACAACACGCGACTGGCCATCTATCGCCCACTCTCTCCACAGTCCACAGAGCTGTGGACCTGTGCTAGCTCTAGCACAGGAAGCTCTACTTCCGCTTGTGGTATGCAGCGAAGCACTTGAAGCATATAGCCACGTCGCACTTCGCATACCGCTTCGTTGACCTCAGCTTGCAGCCCTCGAGCTGACAGCGGCGGCGGCCATCTAGCGCTGCGATTAGATGTCCCACTCCGTCATAGCGCAGGCTGTTCGGGATATGCGCCGGATTCGGCCGAGCACATCCCTTCTGGCTGGCTGCCACTCTCAGATAGGTGACGGCGATCTCTCGGCGGAAGTTCAGCATCGTCAGCTGGTTTTCACTGGCGACGGAGGTTTTGTGTAAGATATGGCTGTTGACCACAGCCATATCAAGCACCCTGGTGATGAGGCACCAGTACCACTTCTTTCCTCTGATAGACACCGCGTAGGCTCCCAGAAGTTGGTCGTGAAGGTCAACCCCGCCCATGCCGGTGTTGTATGCCTTCAGTACCTTGGGCTGTGGTACCGGCAAGCGTTTTCTGGCCGCTCTGTCGTACCGGCTGGCAGATGAGGGTGGGTCGGCAGAGTCGTAGTTGGTCATGATGTTCACAACCTTGTTGTCATGCCACCTGACCATCAGCACCTCCGAGCTTCTGTCGAACCACTGTTCGTACGTGCCGCGCTTTGTTTTGGCCATGACTTTGGCTGTGGTCACGGGGCACCTGTCTAGTCTGTTTTCTCTCACCGTTCCGGTGGCGCGGATGCCACGCCCCTTCAGCTCCGTTAGTAGCGCCCTGGATGTGAAGAGGTTGTCGAAAAACAACTCGTGCCCGCTGGGATCAGATACGACGCTGACCATGTCCAGCACCACTCGGGTACCCAGCGGCTGGTCGCGAAGCTCAGGACGCTGTTCCTTGCCGCAGTACAGGTCGAATTTGTGGCAGTAGCCGTCACTGCCGCAAATCGCCCACAGTTTGTATCCGAAGCGAATGGGTTTGCCGCGGATAAACTGTTTCAAGCTGTTGTGACCGTAGTACCGCACGATCATCTCGTCCACGGACAGCTTGTCCTGGAATGTCCCGTACTTCTGGAATGACTTGTTCATGATGTCCAGGAGCGGCCGGACCTTGAACCCACGGTCTTTGTTGTCAGGCGTGATCTTGGCATTGTCCTGTACATGTAGGCACGCCTTTATCTTCAGGTACTTGGTCCTGGACATAGCGTTGCGCACGATGGGGTGCTTGAGGTCGTCATCCTCAGACCAGTACATCCGTTCACTCGGAAGAGGGCTGTATCCAGAATACAGAAGTATTCCAAGGAACGCTTTCAGCTCGCTGTCCGACAGGGTGAAGAGGGGGTCGTTTTTTACGTCCCTGGCGTACCGAAGCGTTTCCACGTGTATGAGGTGGAACACTTCTGGAGTGAACAGTTTTTCGAAGATCTCCACAGCCGTGCTGCTATCCAGTTCTTCGGCGATCCTCTGGCGGTTTTGTTGCGGCGTTTGAGATTTATCCTGCCACCCGGTGTACTGCGGCTGCATGTTGCGCCACGCTGGTGCCGTTTTATCCGTGCGCCGTTTCTTCAAGGGCGCCAGAGGCACATCATCCACCGTCACGGAACGCTGAAAATGCACCTCAACTTCACCGGGAACGTCATTTACTTCCGTGACACCAGTGTCTGCGTCATCTCCTTCGTCCTCATCACTTCCGTCTGGAGGAATGTTCACCAGCTCGACGGCACCGTCGGCTGGGTCCATGTCGTTCATCACCATTTGCACTGCTTCCTCCACCGTCAGGCACCGCACTCTCGGCATGATGCCAACCACACGTCAATTCACAGTTGGGCAGTCCGACTGACATACAGTACACCCGCTCACTAAGTCGTGACAACGCACACTGGTCATTTCCCCGTAGCGTGGCGCGTCCCCCTGCCTCCGCCCGCCGTGCCGCGGCGGGCCGACCTGGCGCCCAGTGAGTCAAAATTGGTCGATCTAAATTTCGCGTTCGCTGTGCGCCGCGTATAACAAGCGAGAAGAAATTCCACCACAGGGCAATATAATATGTTAGTTTGTATTGCATTTGACATACAGCATCTGCTAATGCCATAGATGCATGCTCATAATAAATAGCCATGTATGCAGCACTGTCGTGGTGAAGAAAATTCGCCAACTTTGAGGCACTGCCAAATGCACACCGGGTGGCCCACCTCCACCGTGCCCGGATATTAATCCCCAGACAACCCTTCCCCCAGATTAGGCGATAAAACCAGCCAACCAGTTTCGCCGGTTTTATCTATAACACCGCTTCAAACACACCGTCCATTTTTGACTCACTGGGCGGTAATGGGTTAATAACCTTTATCAGGCCAATGGTATTTTAAAAGTGGCCAAGCTCTGTGAGAATAATGACGATCGTGAGGCTCCACGATGCGCTAACTAGCTGAGCTGACCGGTCACGGTCCCGTGCAGCAGAGAAAGCACCGCCGAGACCGCACAAACCGGGAGGTCACCTAAGTCCGGGAACCGACGCACTGACGAAACCACGAGGGCAGTGGGAGCGGAGAGGAAGGGACGGTAGGAAATGTCTCCCTGTTTGCCGGAATAATTTAAATGAACTACTTGCATACGACATCCGCGATTCACGCACCCATGACATTGGCGTCATTAGCACGACGTCCTGGCCAAATGAGCTAACCGGCCACAGCCTGCCGCTCGGGGTGGTCCACCACCGAGATTGTAGAATCACAGGTCAACAACTCCCAATCAGCCAACCGGTGTGTGAAGAATAGCCGCGCTCTACGAGGACACGTGGCCGGCGTGGGCGGCCGAACGTACGGCATTCGCGCCATTGGCGCCATATACGGCATTCGCGCCATTAGCGTGACGCCCTAACCGAGCCATCCGGCCCCACGTCTCGCCGCCGACCGCCTGGGCACGCACGTGTGCTCGCCACCAGTAACCTGGAGCACAACTGCCGCACATCCTGGTCACGTGTCTGGTTGTGATCTTCGTCAAACGTTTGCTTCCAATCAGGAGAGCCGCTGTTTGCAGGGGCAAGCTGGTGAGGAGAGCGCGTTGTGCCGACATGGATACCGGCGCCGACGGCGACTCACCGGCGTCCTGCAGCAGCACGAGCCGGCCCATGTTGCGCCAGAGGGCGACCAGTTTAGCGTCGCCGCCCAGCTCGCTCAACTCCAGCGCCGAGATCAGGTTGTTGAGGCACAGGAACACGCGACACCGCATGACGAGGAACCTGAAGGCACAGGAACACGAGACACCGCATGACGAGGAACCTGAAGGCGGCCGGCGTGCATGAGGTCTGGTCGTAACAAGCACCGACAGTCACGGAACATAACTGACCGTCACCGACCGCCACTGACTACCACCGACCGCAGTTATAAAATATTCATGAAATAAGGTGGAATATGCCACTTATTGAACACTGAATCGACATCCTTCCGAAAGAAGTATCGACATCGTGCTTCTTGGTGCATGTTTGTGAAGTCTTTATGCCTTGTTTCTGACAGTATCCCGTTTATAAGTAGCATGCTTATGCTCACCATAACAGATCCGGGATCGTGACAACGAACACCCCGTAGCGCAATTCCAGGTAAAGGGATTACCTATGATGTGCTTTGTTATACAATGTCGGTTTATAGCATTTGTATCGTTATCGTTGATATCGGCATCCCAAAATTAGGTACTTCTCAAAACACGCAAAACGGGTAGTTATATGTACGCAAGTGTCTCAAGCTGGGTTTTAAGGACCAAAGTATTTTAAACAGCATTATGTCCATGGTGATTTCGACATCTTGCTGTACTCGTTTCGACATCTCACACCTAACGAGAAATCACTATTTTAACACTTACCGACCGTCACTGACTATCACGGACTGTCACTGACCGTCACCGTTTGGCATTGACTGTCACGGACTGTCAGCGACTTCAACCGGCTCCACCACCAGACAACGGCAGGAGCCAGAGCCGAAACAGGGATTTCTAGGGAGCACCTATCACATGTGGCAATTTGTATTCCGATTCCAATTGTAATTACAAACCATCATATCCGACGCAAAACTCGATGAGCGGCAATTAATATTTTGGCTTAATGATTCACCTGACTCCAGTGCTTACACGGCGTTCAAGCTTCGTGAATGATGGCTAGCAAGAAGACACAAATATGAAATCGGACGGGTACGACTGGGCGGGATTGAGACCAACGATGCCCAAGTCCAATTTTGGTTGGGCATCGGATGTAAATACAAATTGTCAGTTTTTTGGTCATCAGAGCCATAAAGTCAAGCATCAAATAACATGTTTGCATCTGGCATCAAGTTGTATATCATAACCATAGTTCTGCCTGGCGCACAGCAACCCTTACACCGACATAACGATACAAAGGATTAATGTTAGCAACTAAATAGCGAGCTTCCTGACTTCAGATGTAACTATTTGCCAGGCTATGTGTTGTTTTCCACGGACACTTACGAGTTGGAAATGCTGTTCAGACCAAATGATATACTTTGTTTTGTTGTTCCACATTTCTACGTTCTACATTTCTACGTTCTATATTTCTACTATATGCTATGTCCGGTGCTGACCTTCGGCAGAGCTGCTGACCAGCAGTTGTCTCGTTGAGGATGTCAGCGACATTAGCCGGCAGACCGTCGGCTTTTGACAGCACCCTTTGGAGCAGGCCTTCGCCCACTATCGCCTCGTGCACCTGCCGTACACCAATCAGCGTCCGGATCAAGTTCACGCTGAACCAATCAACGCTGAGCCATATCAACACTCGGCCAATCAATGAAGGATGGCTTTCTCATAGGACCAATCGGGGCCTAGTCAGGTACACGTATGACCAACTGGAGCCGAGTCAGGCTTTCGCCCGACCAATGAACGTTGAGTACGGCACAGAGACCCAATCAGCGCCGCGTCAGGCTCGCGCTCGACCAATCAGCGTCGAGTGAGGCCCACGCCAGACCTAACCAGTGTCGTATCAGCTGTAGGTCGGTCCAAAGAGCGTGTGGTTCACACTGAATGAACGACAGCTCATGATTGCCTGCCCTGATCACCGGGCGGTCTGCGGTGGTCACCGCTCGGTTCAGAGCTAACATTGTCATTTCGTGGTAAATGATCAAGGTCATGAGACTGGACCGGACGCAACACATCATGGTTTAAATATATCGTGCCGAGAACAACCGCGATTTGTTCTCGGCACTCGAACTTCCGCAAATCCTGACAATCAAGTCTGTTTGTATATTGGGTGGTTCACGACGCACTTTATGCACATTCACGGCTAATGGCGCCGCCCACACTGTTTCGCCGGTGGGCCGCGAGATTGGGAAATGTCCACAGTGCTGACAATCAAGTCGACAGTAGTGAAACAACGACACTGTTGTAACCACCATATTGGAAGTGAATAAATATACGAAGCTAGTATTAACAGCACGTTAACATGGCATATGCTGAAACGCTGTAGTAGCGCTATCGCTCGCATGCAGGTGAGAAGCACGAGGTTTACATTAGTCGGCGCTGCACGCTTTCACCGACCTCGGTCGGCAGCGGTGAAGGGTCGCCACCGTCTTGCCACTCGGTGTCCTCCATGTCCTGGGTGAGCTCTTCCTCGGCGTCCTCCAGCTCGTCGCTCTGCTCCACCGAGTCTTGGTCCGTCCAGCCGTCAGAAGAGTCTGTCAACGTCTCTCAGGTCACCCCAGGTCACACTAGGTCACACCGGGTCACACCAGATCACTTCGGGTAAGATGAGGTTAGAGAGAACAGCAGTGTCTGATTCATTAGTTACAGGTATACGATATGGTCACACATCAATCATCCATTAGTTATGTTCATTATGTTAGCACCTGAGTGGATGTGGCCAGCCAGGTCACAGGCTGGAAGTTCTGGCAGCTAAACATTTTGAATGCATATGAAAAAAATGTTTTGACTTGCAGCCGCCACGTGTTGGTAGAACCATGCAGTCAGAACCCACCACGTCCAAAACATCGGAATGGCAAAACCATTACATCCGGACGTAGTGGGTTTTGCCAAGGCGCTGCGTCCGGACGTAAAGGATGTCGCCAAGTGAATTCTTGATTCGGATTGCAACACAAGTTTTCATCGAACGTCTTTCAAAACCGTTAACTGGGAATGGTGCATCAAAAATATTAATAAAGGTGCTATATTGGTTTTGGTCCCCCGAGGGTGGCATAGACAAAGACAAAGTCGTATATTCAGGCTATCCACAATTGACTCGTGGCTATTACAGTCTATTGTCGAGTTTTGAAACAAAGGTAATCAGTAAATATGGGCAGTCACAGGCGCACAGGAATACATATAACACTTGTTCATACTAGCGGTACGGAAAGTCAGCAAGTACGATGAAAAGTCAGCAAGTACGATGAAAAGTCAGCGAGTACGACCAGAAGTCAGCAAGTGCGATCAAACAGTCAGTCCAGTCCCACGCATAAATACCGCCTAAGGCGGTGACTGAACAGGGGATCTGGCAGTCGCTTCAGCTCGTGCCGCAGCTCGTTATTCAGGGTAGGGCTTCGAGAGCAAAAACGGCGCTTGCCCATTTCCGTCCGCCATCTGGGGACGTACAAGTCCCGATCCTGACTGGTGTGGCGGTCACGGTGTTCGGCTACTGTGGTAATGGTACCGGCTAACGAAGCCAGCTCCTGCAGACGGCGCACCTTGTGAAGCAGGCACAGCGTGTGGTGTGGGACCAAGTTATCCGCGCTCAACGAGCCAAGGCGCTCTGACAGATCCTTGACATGGTAAAATTTAGTTCGTTTGAAAATAACGTTTGCTCCATAATGAATTATTTTTTTAATCCGATACATTTTTTGGATGCTATTAACGTACACCGAAATGCAGTACCGGACCTGAGAGATGATCAAGGCATTGTCGGGCACCGATATGACATATGACAGGTAGCCTCTGAGATGCGACAGACTGGCCAATGTTCGAAACATTTACCCCGTTTACACGAGCAGGTGAGCCGTAAACGGAAATTTCCGATCCGGTCGATTCGCAAAAGTTCCGATCGCGCGGCCCGTTTACAAAAGCAAGGCAACCACATAATCGGATTTTTGCGATTTGACAGCTGACGCAATGCGGTGAAAAGTGCCGAATATTTGGCGCATTTTTGCGCTTCTGACGCACCTGCTTCGAGCAAAGGCGTAGACAGGCACAAGGTATCATCAGTGATCCACGTAGTTAGAGGTTGTTGGACAGGGATATAGGGAATCTGTGAATTCGAAGGATTCACGTAGCCGATGACACGTTGTCGATGACAACATAGCCCTTTCTTCTTCGTGAATCAATGGCGCATTGTTTCCAGACTATACTGACTGTGCGATAGTCAAATAAACAGGATATATCAGGCTGACTACGCAATCCAAGAGATAAATCAGCAAAACCCAAACACGTTCACAAATCCGCAAGTTAGAACACTCCGCCGAATCGCAACTCACGGTTGGGGCACGCACTAATAACGTGACGTCTTAGCGCAGCTTTCAGCTGATACGTGTCTGATTTTTGTGTTTCATAACTAGGTTTGCAATTAGAATGAAAAACAAGACGTTTATTTCTCATAATTACCCTAAATTTACTAAAACCTTAGCAGAGAATAGCTCCAAGAAGTGTCATGACACTTGCAGCCGTACCGTTATTTGTTCATGGTTGGCGCTAATCGCAAAATTCCACCTACGAAAGCGTACATTTGCGTTAAACATTTCGCATGTTTTGCTACGCAAAAGCCCGTTTACAAGAGCATTATTTTCGAAAGTTTTCCTAATCGCATCGTATTCGGAAATTTTTCTGCTCATGTAAACGGGGTAAGTGTCTAGTAATGTCAGATGCATGCGAGTCCCAGCTGAGGGTACGAGCAAAAGTGAGTCGTAGGTTGCTTTTGTTTTTTGTTTTTTTACTTCAGAACAGGAGAGCATATGTTGATCGCAAAACGCTACCGCGAAGTTCGGAAGATTGCGTAAATTTTGTTGGCTGCAAAAGACCATCAGCTGGGTTTTATCTGCATCTATATTTAGACTGTTTCCACGAAACCAAGTGTCAAGGGAGGCCAGTACGTGTTCCCCAACTCGACAGCGACACTTTGGATGCAAGTTTTGTTTCCGGTGACCAAAATTTGTGTCATCTGCACACTGAACGACTACTGTGCCCTCAGCGAACAGATTGAGGTCGTTGGCGAAGACGCAGTAGAGCTATGTGACGAGAGATGAGCCTTCAAAAACTCCGATGTTGTTAGGAAGTGGCACATATTTTATGCTGCGACCCTGATTGTCAGTGAGGCTGACACTACTGGTATGGTTTTGGAGATAGAACGAAAACCATGGAGTGTCAATACCGTGCTGGCTTAATTTGGTCAAGAGTTTTGAATGGTCGATCACATCAAAGCATTTGCTCAAGTCCAGGAGGCGAAGGAGGGACATCTTACCACGTTCATTGGCCGATAATATCTGGTCGGATATGGATGTCAGCGCGGTCTCCGTTGAGTGACGGGGGCGGAAACCGTGCTGTGTAGGAGAGAGGAGGTGGTTGTTTGATAGGTAGACGTAGAGCTGCTGGTGGACTGCGCGCTCCACAATTATGGCAATGACCGGGACAATACAGATGGGCCGGTAGTTGAATGGGCTGGTAGGGTCACCGGATTTAGAGATGGGATGACTAAGGAGTGCTTCCAGGAAATGGGGTCGTCGGCAATGGTGAGGCTGGAGTTGACTAAATGGATAAGCACACTGCCAATGACGTCAAAGCTCAGCCGGATCATACCCCCACTGGTGCCGTCCCCACCACGGGTGGACGAGCTGTTCACGGCGTCATGCACGGTGTCATGCAGCTCGGAGAGGGACAGTGGCACTAGGCAGAATGCACAGGCACCCACTCGCGGCAAACGGCAGACCAGGCTCGGGGAAATATCCTGATCTAACCTCGCCAGCAATGTGTGATCCAACAGCTACAAAATAGCCGTTCAGCTGATCAGGCGTAGCGTCTGGAGTCTTTCGATAGCCCTTGGCATCGCCCACGGTGAACCGGATGCACTGTCACAGACCCCTAGTCCGCTCTCCTGGATGCGTCTCTGCACGTCGTCAAGGGTGTCGCGTCCAATGGCAGAGCCGTGTCACGCTTATGCCGTCCCCGGCGGCCACGGCCACACCACCGAAGCCCCATTTGCCGGGCCGGTCCGTGTCAATTGGCATCTTCCAGTAATTGGTGGTTTTCTGGGTGAGTCAATGGCTGTCCGTTCCGTGGTGTTGTTTGTTTGTTTATTGGATGGTTCTCGACGCACTTTATGCACGATCACGGCAAATGGCGCCGCCCACACTCGAGTGGTGCGAGTGTAGAACCCAGGACCTTTGGTGCCCAGAGCTCAACACCTTAACCACTCGGCCATCCCCGCCCCTCTGTGGTGTTGTTTTTGCCGACTATTAGCTTTGTTATCTGAGCTGTTCTGTAGTAGCATTATTCCGAGTAGATCGAGCGATTCCATTATTGTGTATTGTTATCTACAGTTTCCGAGGAGCATAGTCCTTGCCAGGATGTGATAATGCAATACGGTTGACGGAAAATATCAGATAGTCCTTGCATTTGTGATAAGCGGGCATGAGACATGCAGAGGTATGCAAATATGCTGGTGCAGCCTGCTGGAAACCTTGCCATAGTATCACTATGTCGCTTATCACCAGATCGTTGTACAAATAAACAATGCCGATTTTCCTAACACCACGTAAAAACCACCTCGTACTGCATGTACATGCTTTAAGGTTATTTAGCATTTGTCGAGCTGTGATCAATTATATTGATATGCAAACTAAATCATGTCCATGGTATGGATCACGCCCTAATTGCATGCCAATATCTAGTAATTTAGCAGTTAATTTCACAATTGTAACCGAGCAGATGAGGGAAACACGCGGTTCAGAACTGGAGATGAACCACACGACTAGGTCGACGCAACCATTAGCAATCACTACATCTGCGTGCACTCCAGAATACACGTGACACACATCCAGCTGTAGCGTCGGCCGCTTCGCGATCTCCGTCGAGTCCTGTCTCTTTCTTTTTTGGAGGCCTGCTCGTTCTTTTCTAGTACAATTGTACCGTTGTGCTGAGACAATGTGGAACCAGTTTCGCACAGATATCATCAATCGGGTTTTGATCGAGGTTTGATCTCGTATCCGGGAGGGAAGATGATCACCTACATCGATGGTAGACTCCACCCGGCTGTAGCCGGTGCACTTGGTATCGAGAGAATCTTTTTCGTGAACGACTATAATCGTCGGCGCACCCCGATGCATTTGCACGTGGGCAGGTGGAGACGCCGGCTGTCGTCTGCCAGTGTCGCCAGGGCGTGCCGGTTGCAGGCCCTGAAGCCCTGCAGGACCCAGGCAGCGTCCTCAGTTGCCACCATGCTGACGCCTGGTTGCATCAGGACGGTGTTGGTCCCGGCGTCGATCGTCGCAGCCTTGTAGTCTTCAAATTCCCCGACACGGCGAGCTCGGCGTAGGTTTTTAAGAACCGGCCTGCTGTTTGGCGTCTGCAGACCTGGAGGCACGGCCGGGCTCCAGGCACGTGAAGGTGATTTTTAGTTGTTGGGTGGCTGGACTGTGGACTGATCTGAAGAGAGTGGACAGCAGTGACCAAAACTTGTCCAGCCAGCTCACTACGTGACTGACGTCGCGGCGCGCTGCTGTCGGGTACGTGACTGACGTCGCGGCACACTGCTGTCGGGTACGTGACTGACGTCGCGGCACACTGCTGTCGGGTACGTGACTGACGTCGCGGCACACTGCTGTCGGGTACGTGACTGACGTCGCGGCACACTGCTGTCGGGTACGGGTGGAATGCGGCTGGCACTTCCTCACAGCCACTCCCAGTCCCGCCGTCGTGTCACAGGGAGCATGTGCTGTATTTCGCCAGCTTCGCCTTCCTGGCTGCCTTTGCGTCTCCTACAGATGAGATGAGTGACGTGAATGTCTCATTATAGCAGGACAGCCGTCGCGTGAACAACTTGAGCGGCAGCTGCAGGAGCATACACACCTTCATCATGTCGGCGGATATGTAGATGGTGCTGTCTTCCCACCTCCTGTCAGCATCTGCGCGGTACTTGTACCTGACTTTTTTGGCGTCGGCGATGTGTTCCTGGTGCTTCTCACACCGAGGGCAGCATTCCTGTGGTGTTTTGACTCCTTTTTTCCGTACCCCGTGATCATCTGCAGAGCGATGCAGATGCAGGGAGAATTTGCTGCACTCTTCTTCCACTAGATACCTGGACCGGTTCCATTTTCTCTCCTGGCCGAGTCCAGCTGTATGTTACGTCGTGTTATTTCGGTCGGAAGGCTTGTCCTTGTTTCTTTTTTAGTCTGTTTCGACGTCTTGCTGCTTGACGAAAGGCAGGTACCACTGACAGCGCGCAGGGAAACTCAGCCGGTTGACTTTTGTGATGATTTTTCGTTGGCCTTGGCTGATTTTTGTGGTGCATCCATTCTGATATCTAGACTGACGGCTTCAGATCGTGCTCTTGTGGTGTGATTTTCAGCGAAAATTTTCATTTCCATCCGCTCTTCCGTGCGGGCTCGTTTTTCTTACCGGCTGCCGTTGGTGTGTGCTGCACGATATCTTGCTCACAGTTGTGGTTGGTTATTGAACCTATTTCCATGATGTTAGCTCCACATACATTGCCAGTGTGTGCATCCTCATCGTCGTCAACGTGCATCATACCGCTACAGGGGGGGTAAGGGGCGCATCGACGACAGAGGTTCACCGTACTAGTCTTTACCATGAGCGTACAAGAAGCTCCGGGCATCGCCAGCAGCGGGCAGGTCTCTGCCAGCAGAGGACTTCACGTCGGCTTCAATCACGGGAGATATTCCATGACGCATTCATGATCCGGCGGACACTATTGTATGGTTGATACTGGGGGCCTCGTGTCAGTTGTCGCCGGCGGCGGGTGGTCACTCCGGCGCTAAAGCGGCGAGGCTCCACTCTGGCACTGAGGCTGCGGCTGTGAGACCCACTCTGGCACTGAGGCTACGGCTGTGAGACACACTCTGGCACTGAGACTGCGGCTGGGAGACCCACTCTGGCACTGAGGCTACGGCTGTGAGACACACTCTGGCACTGAGACTGCGGCTGGGAGACCCACTCTGGCACTGAGACTGCGGCTGTGAGACTCTACTCTGTCACTGAGGCTGCGGCTGTGAGACTCTACTATGTCACTGAGGATGCGGCTGTGAGACTCCACTGGCACCGATGATGTCGCTGTGAGACTCCATTCTGGCAGTGAGGCGGCAGCTGTGAGACTCCACTCTGGCACTGAGTTGTTGCTGTTATTGGGGCTTAGGGGCGCATCAACTGCATAGGTTATACAGCGCCCATAACTTCGTTAGTCAAACCAGGTGTGAGCGTATCGGCGTCCGAGTAAATGAGAGGACTGGGGGTCACAACACGTTAGCGCAATTCATGGTGACGGCATTTTGCGATGTTTTAGCGTCCGTATGCTACCTTTGTGGGTGTGAGTACACCACGTCAAATCCAACCGCAGAAAGGAATAGGAATAGTTCAGCGACATAGTGTGAACCGTCGCCCAACAGTTCCGCCAGGGTGGGCGGTGGGGTTCCAAAGAAGCGGCGACGTTCCGCTTCAAGATGACGACACGTGCTAAGAATATGGGTCACAGACAGGTCGTCGCCGCAACGTGGACAGGCTGGTCGTTCTTCCGAACACAGAAGGTAGCGGTGTGTAAAATATGTGTCCGAGACGGAGGCAGAACAAAATCACTTCTTCACGCTTCGATCGTCGCAAGCAAGACTGCCATGCACCCAGGCGAGGTTATAACACTTTCAGTTTGTTGGCCAGGACAGCATCCCAGGAAGACTGCCACTTGCTGTGCAGGTAAGCAGATATACTGGGGTAAAAGTGTCTTGCAGGGAGCGGCAACCGACGCGTGTATCGTGGCTCTGGCACTGAGGCTGTGGCTGTGAGACTCCACTGGCACCGAGGCTGCTGCTGTGAGACTCCACTGGCACCGAGGCTGCTGCTGTGAGACTCCACTGGCACCGAGGCTGCTGCTGTGAGACTCCACTGGCATCGAGGCGGCGACGGCGAAACTCCACTCTGGCACTGAGACGGCGAAATAATTTGGCACCGTCGAGTTTCAGGATGTTACAAGCACTCATACGTCCTCAAGCAAACAATCGAATATGGTTTGTCAAAACCCACCACGTCGAAACGAGATAGATTTTGCCCGTGCACCGACTACAATAATGGCGGTCAAAATCCACCACGTCGCTTTTGTTGACATCGCAGGTATTGACGTTGCAAGCTTTCGGATATCCACAAGACGTAGGTGAATTTACCGACTTAATGGAGCTTGTCGTCAATCATGTTATCAGACAACTGATACGCGACGGTCTTTGTCACAGTAAAAGACGTAATAGGTGTTATCCGTGCGATTGATGAGCTCTTTAGCTGCGTAATTATTTTGAAATCAGTTCTTGTCTAATAAAACTTTAATTTTCTGCTTTTCAAGTACGTTTTTCATCAAATGCAGCTTGAAAAGATGGCTAAAATGATGTAAAGTGCCAAAAATGGATCTTAACCTTGCAGGGCAGCATTTGCGACCTGCGGCATTCACTGCAGCATGGATGTCATGCGCAGGATTGCATTTGTATTCTGGGGTCCAGGATGCGGAGGGATAATTGTGGGTCTTGCTACCTAGAGAAGATTATGCTAATTGTTTTTGTGACATCTGAAGTTCCTTCTTGTACTTTTCGGTGCGCGTTTGACATTTTGTCAACAATCAATAACATTCGCAATCGTCAAACAGCGCCATTCAACCTTCTAGCAATGGAAAGATGACAATTTTACGGAGATGATGATCTTCTGGGTGACAAAAATCCTGGAGCAGCCTATTTTCCAATCTAGGTCATTCATGACATTCATGTCAGTGTCAGTTCTTGACGTGGCCGTACAGCGCACAGCGAAAGGACATGGTTTGCAGCCAAAATTATGCACGGGATATGAGCCGAAAACAAGTCGCTAACGCAAATTAAATCGCTCGTACTTCCATAAGCATGATACCAATAGATCATAAAACAGCTATGTCGCATCAATGTAAGCATCGCTGAGTTCTGCACAGGACGATACCGAGTCTCAATGTTACACACCTGAGCCCCAGACAATTACGTTCCAGGAACTGCAAATTATGCTGTCATACATAGTTCTTGTGGGTCTAAAAAGTGCTGCTCTGATCCCCTAGAGATACCGTTCGAAGCCTGGTGTAGCTTGCCCAAGCAAAATGACCGCTGTTCCGACTCCCAGATCACCCGTCTGATCCCCAGGGCCGCTGATCAGAACCGCAGGAACCGCTGACCTCATCCCCAGGGCTGCGGATCTGACCTCCATAAACCGCTGACCTCAGCATCAGGGACGGCTGATCTAATCCCCAGGACAGGATCGCAGTCAGGACGGTCTCACGGGCACAGGACATCAATGTGAAAGCCCGGGATCAACTCCAGGAGACTGCTATCCTGACCCCAGGAGGACGCTATCCTGACCCCAGGGGACCGATGTCTCCACGAGACCGCCATCTCGGCCTGAGAATATCGCCGTTCTGACCACAAGAGACAGCTCTTCCGATTTCAGATCACCAGAGACCGCCATCCTGACCCGAAAGACCGCCGTCCTGACCCCGGAAGGCCGCCGTCCCGACCCCGGGGACCCTGTTTCGCGCCTCGGGCAACACCGCCACAGCCGTACCGTCTCCGCCGCTGAAGTCGGTGAGCAGCTCGAGCGCCACCTGCTGGGCCGTCAGCAGCAGGCACAGGTCGGCCAGCTGCAACACGCCCGTCCCACGTCAGGCAACAGCCAAACACGGGCCGACGTTCGCCAGCCGCGGCAACATCTGCCTGAAGTCGTCATTCGACATGTTCTCCGGCAGAGAACAATTGGTGCACCCTGCTTACCCAAGACATCTACAACGTATAACAGTGCTGACATAATCATGCTTCGTTAGGTGTGAGATGTCGAAACGAGTGCAGTAGGGTGCTGAAATTCATCATGGAAATGATGTTGTTCAAAACATCTGCAGTCCTTCAAACTCAATATTGAACGCATGCTGTACTTGTGAGTGTACGGTTTTCGTTTGTTTTGAGAGATACCTGATATAGGAACATCTATGCTAACGATAACACTAGCAATCTGGTATTGTAAAGCAGGTCACATCATGGGTAATCTCTCTACCTAAATTAGTGTTACCAGATGTTCGTGTATCACGATCATTAGTGGTAACCATAAGCATGAATGACAAATATAAACAAGACATCGTTAAAAATGAGGCATAAAGACTTCATAAGCACACATCAAGCACGATGTCTATTCTTTTTTGAGAATGGTGTCAATTCAGTGCTGACGATGTGCCAAATTCGCCATAGTTCACGAATAATTTACTGGCGTACAACACATGGGTACGTGCGTGTACTTAACTCAAGCAGAGGTGTTGTTTTGCGAAAATGATTAGTAGTGCTCAAGCAGCGTTGGTAGTGTTCAATAAAATGCATAAGTCGATTTAATCTAGTGCATAACGTGGGCCTCGTGGCTAATTAACAAATTATTGACATTGCTCGGGCACTAACAGAGATATACAAACAACGGTGGCTGTTATTTATGTTTTTGAAAAGATGAGCAATCGATGGTGCGTGGTATCTCAAATAGGAAAATATTGATAATGGTGAGCGACCGAAGGAATATCGAGGGCTCTATAGCTCTTTGAACCTTTTCGTTATAGTGTTTATCGGTTCCATCTGAGGTCGAAAGTCACATGAGCTATGTGGTGCGCTGTCTCGCAGATTTGCAATGGTGAAGACGCGCTGTCGTACCGTCAAAGATCAACAGGGAATTCATTAGAATGACTAAACAGTGTTTAATAGTTGCCATGTAGGTGTGTTATATTCAACTGTATGCTAGTTCTTAGCTGGAATACAGATTTGGATACCAAGTGGGATTTTCCGAAACATGAAACTAAACGTCGAATAAGAGGGAAACTGAGGTGATGAAACTGTTCCATAGCGGCAAAGATCAGTCCTGATAAACCTATTTTTTCATGCAGAAACAGCACAGCATATATGTGTTTCCAGCCGTCAAATGTATTACGTTTGCTTGAAGCTTCTCATCAAATACAGGTTCGGAATGCTTTACACTACCCTTATATGTACGTTCCTTCAAATGTTTACCATGACAAGCCTTCGAAAGCTGAGTTCCCACCTACCTGCAGTTCGTAATCATCAGCCTCCGTGCTGGACGTGACCTTACAGGCCAGGTGGCGGACGTCCGGACCCAGGGTGCGACTGATCAGTGTGATGACCTGACCTGGCCCCGGGCCACTGTCGTCGTCACACACATTCATCAGGATACCTGGCAGCATACGAGGCGGGCGGTAACACATCAGCGACGACCATCACCAAGCGTCGGCAGAAAGGCAGCACTTTGGGATTCGACTTCTGGTATCGGGTGTGACATTCTGGCAAAACCAGCGGTAGAGGATGCAGTTCACGGTGTATATGTATTCTGAAATGAAACCAATCTGCATAACAAGTGAACATGCTACTTTGTGTCACTAGTAGTCACTGATTGAAGAAACAAAACAAGTGCATTAATATTCGGAGTACATAATTGTTCGATGCTGAAATGTCCACGCCAGGTTTTTTTTCCAACACTGGTCTGGATATTTGTTTGTCTCACTCCCAACAATATTAAACAGCATTCACCAGCTGCAAAACATACGAAGTGGCGCGAAATGACGAAGTCTGATATAGAAAGCCTATGTTCGCTACCTCTCTTATACTTTCGAAATTCCATTTGGGAAGCTTTACTTAGTTCTGTATTGTCGACGGCAGGGCACGGAAGGCTTAATTTAAGAATTATGTTCTCGTTTTCACGCCAAACATATTGATACATCCATGAAAGCCGTACCGGTAGATCAACTGCCTCAAGCGCTGGCCTGCACTGGTCTCCCCCGTCCCAGCAAGACGGGGTTCGAGTCGCTGCACGGGCTGGCATTTAGCCTCCGGCTGGGTGTCAGTCGGCAACTGGCCCGGTAAGGCCGGGGACGAGCTACCAGGGCGGCCGTGTTGGTGCATTGACGGCACGTTACACTCTCGATCAAAATTGTTCCGTTAAACTGGAATTAACGGATCGGGTGGTGGGGCCAGAGTTCACGGAACACGCTCTGCTTAGCAATAGAGCCTTTGTCCATAAAGCCACCCCAGCAAATATTCGAAATAAATGTAAAAAGTGACAGAATAACATGAACGAAAACCACGCAAATGTATTGCTCACACTTTACATTTTTGGGATAAACATGGCACCCAGCTGATAACAATTTTGAACTCCTGCCTCCAAACATCAACTCCCCACTTTCATTTGTTCCTGCCCCTGCGCTGAAAATCGTCATTACAATGAAAATAGCCCCAGACTGGGAAACAGCAGGTTGAGAATTTTCGCTGCATCCGCTGACTTTGCCAGTCACTCGGTCAGATGTGGCGGAAATCCGCCGCCTCTCCTCCCCACCATTGTTTATTCCGAGACAGCGGAAAAGTGGCACGCGGGAGTGCGTCCAAACCTGATACATATTTCCCTGCATGAACTTCGCATAGTTGAAAGAACAACAATGGGGGTGAAGTCATTCAAAATCACTGAGCCAAAATAACTTTTATATGTCCCACCCAGCCGAACACAGACATCAAACATGAATTTATCAAAGGATACCTGTCATAAGAGTAGTGATAAAACTGTTATCTAGGATTTCTCAGTTTTGTTTTATGTCACTCTCACCAGTTTGCCTGCCTTTTTGGTCTAAAATCATCGGCCAAAAATGTTCCTAAAAATGTGCAAGTTAAAATTTTCCTAATTTTTCAATTCCAAATTTCTAACTATTTAAATTACGATTTTCTGAGTAGCAGTTCGATGGCCTTTTCTTCCTTATTCAAAGCCACTTAAGCATCAAAATCGCCGAAAAAAAAGAATCACCAAGGACTAAAAGGTAACGTTATCCACGACGCCATCACTGCCCATAGTGACGTCCCATTCTTGCACAAATAAAAACATTCTGGCTGCGTTCTTGAGTAACCGGTATCATCCACCCGACGGCATTTTCATTTTTCTACAAGTACTGTGCATCATCACCCCCCACCCCCCACCCCCCTGCTCAAGGACGATCTGAAGACCGGGCAGCCGCAGGGGTGCACTAGATCCTGGCCAGATAATCATAATTTGCTTTTGTATCCTGTATTTCATTACTTTCCCACTGCAGTTGTTAGCTCCTTTACTATCATTTCAAGAGGAATGTTCCATTCTGACCTTCAAGCTAAAAATGGGTCTTGGACACTAGGCAAATAAATAAGTTAACATCCTCACCTGCCATAGAAGTAGGCAAACTTTAGTTGTTAAAGCATTGATATCTGGGTACCAAAGGGTTCAATATTCGCACCGCTCGAGACATTTCCCAATCCCGCGGCCCACCTGTGAAACAGTGTGGGCGGCGCCATTAGCCGTGATCGTGCATAAAGTGCGTCTAGAACCACCAAATAAACAAACAACGAAGTAGCCAAACTGTATTTGTGTCCTACAGAAGAAACCATTGGAAGCCTTCAAAGTCATTCAACAGAAATTGGCGAACAGTCATGAGCAATGGGCTGGGTGGGAAACGGTGAAAACCATTGGAAGCCTTAAAGACCATTCAACAGAAATTGGCCCACAGTCATGAGCAACGGGCTGGGCGGGAAACGGTGAACGCTTCCCGCGTCGAGGCTCGAACCCACCTAGCGCCAGGACGCGCAGCAGCACTCGATCACCGCCATCTCCGTCAGCAGCGACGAGGGCGTGCACCAGAGGTAGCTGTTGGCGCACCAGTGTCGCCACCACCGGGTTGTCCTCCGACAGCGCGTGCAAACATTGACCTGAGCACAGACGTTGATTGTGCACTGACCAGCACACAGCCCATGGCAGACAGTGGCACTGGGCTGAGACGTTCAGTCAGCCGCACTTAACATTGAAAAGTGATGTATGTTGGAGGTGCAGCTTGCGCTACCCACTATTCGGAGACGTGAGACTCAATCAATTTACATTCCAGCTGTTTGAAATCGATAGATTTTACCCAGCTCACGTGTGCTGTGGTATGTCAGTTCATAGAAGGGTTGTTAACTTTACCCGGCTCACATGTGCTGTGGAATGCCAGTTCATAGAAGGGGGAAACTTTACCCGGCTCACGTGTGCTGTGGTATGTCCGTTCATAGCAGGGTTGTTAACTATATCCGGCTTACATACATGTGCTGTGGTATGTCAATTCATAGCAGGATTGTTGACCTTATCCGGCTTACATGTGCGGAGGTATGCCAGTTCATATAAGGGTTAGAACAACAGCCTAGCCCCGAGGTCTTTCCGCCCAGAGTATTATCCTCTCCAGGGAAGTATTCTCCCACTGGTTAATGTCTACACGGAACGGCGAGGGTACTGTTTGGCGAAGCGAGGGACTGGGGGTATTTGGGAGAGCCGGCACCTTGCTGCTACCCATATGTTGCGGGCTCATGCGGTCAAAGGCGGCATTCGTGTATATTGAAAATAGGCTGATGACTGTACCGTACTTGGAAGTGAAATAAATCGCGGTCAAATACACCCCTGCTCCCCAACGGCATGGTTTGCTTACGTCTAGCACTGCACCACGCAACGTGCGAACCGACTGGTACTACGACGTTCTTTTCAGATTGATTTCCAATGAAATGCAAAGGGTAATACATACAAACTCGAGTCAGTACCATTATTACAGTGTTATTATGATGAATATTTCCAGCTGTGTACACCATTTTTAATTTATCGTTTACTTCCTGATATCAGTGGGTGTGGGCGTTACATAATCCAACATCCGTAGGTGCACGAGTTAAGCCTTCCAACATCCGTGGTTTATGTCATCATAATTTGTTCTGGTTGGTCAGACTCGTCTACTGAAGACAAGCAACTATACTGTTATTCCAACTGCGCAGCACTGAAAATGGTGAAATAATTAACAAAATCGTGTTTTTCTACCGTCTATCTTTCACTGGAAACAAAATAACACAAACAGAATATCGTGCCATCATTCACATCGCGTCTTCTGTGGCGCAGCGGCAGTCATAATAAACTGTACTCGGGAAACATCGAGTGTGTTCGACCGCCATTTAATTCACTTCCCGGTATGGTACAGTCATGCAAACAGGCCTCCGATGTGAACGAATACTGCGTTTGACTTCAGGAGAACCCAAAACATTGGTGAAAACTAACAATCGAAAACATGGTCTGGCACGCCGTTCCGACACTTATCCTCCGGAAGATAATTGCGTTGGTAATTTAACGGTATAAACAAAATGTTCTTGGATAGGAACACGAAAAACTGGATTGTTAAACCTCGATGATGCGGATGCGATTTTCATTCCATGAGGAGTGCATAGTACAGTTATGGAAGAAGGCTTTTGCAATGAGCAAAATTATCCTATTTGCTTGTTCTTCCTCAGTTCATTTGTCTTAAAGGTTGAGTATCCTAATTGAGTACCTTATAGCCAAGAAGCACAAAAAATGGGTTTCTTATACGAAAAGCAGCATGATATCCTCACCGAAATGCATGGCCCAACAATAACTCTCTCCACATGCAGGATTCCGAAGCATAAATCAAGCCTGGTTTATAGTAACGGGTACCGTAAAAGAAAGAAGATAACTTAGGTTGGACAAGCCTGCAGGCTGTGCGAGGCCTGCGCCTGAATTGCCTACATTTCATGGTGTCTGATCTACGTTGAGCTGACCTAGGTCAGTCATCATACATGCCCTTGGCAGGGCATTCCTTCATTTCTGTCCAATTCAGAGTGGAGGGACTTCAGCACAGTGAAGTACTCCCCATCTCGACCATCACCACATCAGTGGGGTACTTCCACCTGCATCTGGTAAGGACACTTACCCACAGCCACCACCACCTCCGAGGGGTACACCGAGAGGTCAAGGCAGCGTAGAAGGGTGTGGCAGACCCCGCTCTTGTTGAACACGGTCACCGCCTTATCACTGGCCTCACTGCAACACAACGCGACACGGCCATCACCCACGTAGTCTATAGCTTCACTGACACAACACCATCACCTGTCCCCGTCACAATACACCAGCCTGGCCTGAGATTGCATAGCGCCCCAGCACATGGCGTCAAAGCCACAATGGCAGCAGGGAACACCATCCAAACTGTCCTGCAAGTCACAACTGGCCATCACCTCACACTTCACGGTATGGTTACTCCACTAGCGGTTGATGATGTGGGCAATGGTCACAACCATGGGAGCTATGCCATGCGATCAGATATATTCATGTACGCATCACGGGCATCTTCACCAGGGTTGGATTTGTTCTTCGTAATCCTGGATGTGGAGAGGACAATTTTAGGCTAATCGAATACGGAGATGTCATTTTTCTTAAAATCTGTTAAATCTTTCTTAAAATCTGTAAAATCTTTCTTAAAATCTGCAACAGCAGAATCTCAGTTTGCACTTTCCAATTAATCGTGAGCACTTTATTACCGAGCAGTTCATTATCAAACGGCACCATTCACCTCCAAAAGAGAAAAATGAGAGGACAATATTATGGATGTGAAAACAGAATTCAGAAAGGGCCAACTTTTCAGCATTAATCATTACCGTGACTGCGCACATGCACAGTGATAAATAACAATTTGAAGACGGGACAAGAGCAGTGGCGATGTGGTTAATAGCAAGTGCAAGACATAGTTCGCTCTTCGCTTCGCGTCATGGAGACTTACCAGAGATTCCATAACAGATTGGTCAGCTGCACGAATATTTCTGACTCTGCATCCAGGAGAACCTGGCCCTTTTCTGTCTTCCGTTGCGGTTTCCAGCCATCACTGTACTACAACAGGAGGCATGCAAGGTCAACGTCGCACCTGCCCGACACCGGGCCACGTCATCATCAACATGCATAACGTGCAAATGGGCCCACCCGCTGCCCGCTGCGCGGTTTTTTCGCAGCACCAATGAGAGTCGGCAGCGTCACGGACAGCACAGTGGCAGTGTACATGACCACATCCCACCATGTGGTCATCACATCGACAGCACCAATAAGAGTCGGCAGCGTCACGGACAGCACAGTGGCAGTTTATACGACCACATCCCACCATGTGGTCATCACATCGACAGCACCAATGAGAGTCGGCAGCGTCACGGACAGCACAGTGACAGTGTACATGACCACATCCCACCATGTGGTCATCACATCGACAGCACCAATAAGAGTCGGCAGCGTCACGGACAGCACCGTGACAGTGTACATGACCACATCCCACCATGTGGTCATCACATCGACAGCACCAATGAGAGTCGGCAGCGTCACGGACAGCACCGTGACAGTGTACATGACCACATCCCACCATGTGGTCATCACATCGACAGCACCAATGAGAGTCGGCAGCGTCACGGACAGCACCGTGACAGTGTACATGACCACATCCCACCATGCGGTCATCACATCGACAGCACCAATGAGAGTCGGCAGCGTCACGGACAGCACAGTGGCAGTGTACATGACCACATCCCACCATGTGGTCATCACATCGACAGCACCAATGAGAGTCGGCAGCGTCACGGACAGCACCGTGACAGTGTACATGACCACATCCCACCATGTGGTCATCACATCGACAGCACCAATGAGAGTCGGCAGCGTCACGGACAGCACAGTGGCAGTGTACATGACCACATCCCACCATGTGGTCATCACATCGACAGCACCAATAAGAGTCGGCAGCGTCACGGACAGCACAGTGGCAGTTTATATGACCACATCCCACCATGTGGTCATCACATCGACAGCACCAATGAGAGTCGGCAGCGTCACGGACAGCACAGTGGCAGTTTATATGACCACATCCCACCATGTGGTCATCACATCGACAGCACCAATGACAGTCGGCAGCGCCACGGACAGTGGCCACAGCGGCAGTGTGTGTCACCACGTCCCTCCCACCGCGTGCTGTCGAGCATCATCACACCCACAGCGGAAGCATGCCGATGTCCCGACGCACGGTGCAAAGCTGCTCTTCCATCACGACACATCTGTCGCCGTCTTCACGTTAAAAATGCCCATGAATTTAGTTGATGTCAGGTGACAGCAGCAGCGTCGGCTGAGAAGGTTCTCAGCGCACAATGAACACACCTATAGATTCGATACCGTAATCGCACGCAGCAGGACGCGGGATCAGATGTTGGTTCGTTCCAGGGTTGGCAGTTTTATCACCAAACCAGTCTTACTGGTTTTTACCATTGATAAAAATCGACACGTCAGAAACCGTTTTATCGGGTTTACCGGCAACGGTCCTGCAAATACTTTACTTAATCTGTTTCAGATGTACAAAACATGCTGCTTGTATGCATTGTAGAGCTTTGCGCGGCGAAATCCAAAAACCAGGTTTCTTAAACATCCTCTCATAGCCGAAACAAGCACTGGACTGCATTCTAATAACTGTGCCCTTCGTCGGACATCGGACTAAAACTTGCATTCTTCACCAGGAACATTACCATGCTAACGTTTTAACTTAACGGGCAAAACAAAACAATTTTTTCCTAACAGTACAAACACCGGCCTAACAACCTACCCTACAACCTAACAATACAAACACCGGCCACTTACAACTGTCGCTGAGGACGTGAACGCCTGCAGTTTGATGTTTGCCATACACCCGCGACGAGCGCGTACCTTTCCGAAGGTGGTCATGAGCGAGGTCAGCACGTCCTGCTCCAGCATCAGGTCGCAGCCTTCCTTCCCGGCCGACAAGCTCAGGTTCCTGCAACACCGTCGTTGCTGACCATCACCGTGACCCAGAACATCAGATCACCGGCCGGCGCTGGACGGACCAGCTTTGGAAACACCGGCGGAATTTCCCACGCCGCCGTGACAGCTCGACACAATCAGATTGCCGCCGTCTGCGGTGAGCCCACGCTGCAGCCGAACAATGGCAGCGCCTCTCCACGTGAGATGACGCAGGCTCGCCAGCACAGCGACTCGCCGGCCGTTTGGGGAACATCCGACCGACAACACATCGCGCTACCACGCATGCCAATCGACACCAGCACGTCGGCCAACTGCGTCCCTATCGTCAGCCGGCAAGTGCCGCTGGCCGGACAGGAGCCTGTGCGATGGCGGCAGACAGGGAGCGGCGCGCGCGGCGCCAGTTGGCGGCGCCAGCTGACCTGAGGGCGCCGGCGGCCGCCTGGCGCGTGCCGACGCACGGGTCCACCAGCAGCGGCCCGACCAGCCGCACCAGCCGGTGTGTGCGCAGCGCGCGCAGCGTCAGCTCGCCAGACACCAGCTGCGAGAACGTCAGACAGCCGCACAGCCGCTCCTCCGCCGACACGGACTTGAGCTGCCGGCGACACAGCAGGTCAGCTGACCGGCGGCTGGATGCTGACAAGACCATCGGCACGCAACCGGCTCATAGTCCCGGCCGGATGTGCGTCGCCTGCATGCATGATAGACGTGATAAGCAATTATCTCGAGGTCGGCCAGGCGCCAACCGGCTGAGATGGCGCAGAGAAAGCTGATCGGCGTCCAGCGCGTGGTTGAAAAGAATATCTGACGGACTTTTAGTCTTTCAGAACACAATGATGTCCGGAAAAAAATACCATTCCCACATCTGGGCGAATGTGCAAGTGCAGATACGAGATGCTACTTGACAATGACTGGCATAACATTTTTCCATAGTACCCACACTCGAAGTACCAGAAACCTATGGTTCCTATGCAATGGCTTCCAGTTTGGCAGGGGTGCACTACCCTGCAAAGTTGGGACTTGCAGAACACATCACTGCACTGCACATCACTTACTTTTAATTTGGTTTGCCTCGCTTCATTATTCTTAAATTATATATGAAATTTTGCTACCACTGACTTTAGAACAAGATAAAATATTTCCTAAGCACAGAACAGAATTTTCCAGAATTTAATATAGCTAAAATTATGTTTTTCGAACTCGGGAAATCGAAGTCGCGAGCATAAATCCAGTCCTGGGCGAGGTGGCGTCGGCCCCACAGTAAACCAGGTCAATGATCTGCAGAGCGCCTAGAGGCAGGATTGATCGACTTTAACACAGGATCAATCCACGCGAGATACTGGGCGAGAGAACGGTACTGGATATGCCCGTCTGCTCCATGGACCTCAACATAGCAACAAGTTCTCATTGCCCGGAATTCTGGGGAACGGAAAACTAGCTTGTAATCACATGAACACAACAATAATCCGGGGATCACACAGCATTGCATCACATATAAAAACAACATAATATGCGGTCTGACTAACAAGATTGCATCCTTTGGCCCTGCAGGGGTATCTAAATAGACTGTCAGTATAAGGCGCCCATTCAGATGCGCTGGAAGAGCGAGGGGAAGTGCTAAAAGCGCAACGTAGTCGCATCACCGACCATGTCAGTGACGGGCGCATTGCCCATACACCAGGCGCCCTTAAGCGTTTAAACAGGGCTAAAGTGATTTTTGTGCAATACACTCACCAAACTGCATTGTTAAATGCATAAATAGAAAGCGTCATCAGTCCCTGGGAGTGAACTTGATTTGCTGTAATACAAACCAAAGACGTTGTTCTTTTGTCACCCAGGAGATTAAGAACACCTTGCGAAGATTATCAGAATAAAGAGGAGTAAAAATCAAAATTGTACCGGCACATCTAATTCTGAGTGAAGAAATCAGAACTCGAAACACTACAACAAAAAAAAACTATTGGATGTCTGAAATAACAAGGTCGGGTCATAAAGTCATAAAGACATAAAGTCATAAAGTGTTAAGGCTTAATAAGAGCCACAGGGGCCCATCTGGGTTAAACCTATCTAGAAAAGCTACTAGAAATGTACATACTCTCACCCCAATCCAATCCCTTATCTCAAGTTCCTAGGGAGCTATATATCCCAGCCTATCTAGCACCGTTCACCTCATATTGGATAACACACTCAACAATTACAAACTCCTCCAATCATACCCAGTGTGCTACCATAGCCAATCTCATCAGTATCACATCCTGAGTGGGTCGGGGCGAGACACTCAGATGAGCTATTGTACCATACACACAGGCAAGGTTATATTTGTGCGTTGTAATCCCGGATGTGGAGAGGAAAATTGTTGGGTAATGGAATACATACATTGTTCTTCCAACCTGTGAGATCAGAATCTCACCATACACTTTCCAGTGAGTATTGATCGCAGAGCAGTGTATTATCAAACAGCATCATTCAACCTCCAAATGAGACAAATGGGATTATAAGTTTCTCTAGAGGGTAATGTTCTGGGCAGGGTTGCATTTGTACTTTGTACTCCGGGATGTGGAGGGAATTTTGTCGGTAATCGAGTGTGGAGAGGATATTGGCCTGCGAACCTGCGACATCAGAATCTCAGTTCGCACTTTCCAGTGAATCTTGAACACTTTAGCACAGATCCGTTCACTGTCAAACAGCACCATTCAACCACAGCATGACAAAAAGAAGATACTAATTTTCTGGAGAGGATAGTGCCCTGGATGCCAAACATCCAGGAACAGCCTATGACTCCAACCCTGGTTCTGGATTCGAAAATCCGGAAAAGCCTATTTTTCAACCCTGCAAATTGGAGCAGACATAGCTATAGCTAGTCTAGCTATAGCTAAATAGTATAGCTAAGCATAAATATATATAGATATAGATATATATATATACATATATATATATATATATATATATATATATATATATATATATATATATATAGATATATATATACCCGCTCGGGTTTCGCCTTCGCTGGGTACATCCATGCACATGCACCACAGCATCTTGAAATTTTTATTTTTGAGGGTGTAGGCTATCAGGCCAAGGCATGAAAACATGCTATGATGTCAAAAAAAGTCAACAATACGAAGGTTTAAAATGATGCTGAAAGTGCAAAATATAAGATGTATTCTATTTTTCACTTTCATGATAACAACCTGTTATCATGCCAATTAATTCAAAGTGGAGTGTGATGATATTGGCATTCAATATCACAATTGAATACTGTCAGATTTCACATCAGCCCACTCAGGAAGTCAAAAGTCTGTGGTTGGGCCATACATAGTTATTTGCCAACAACAGAGCGACCCATCCTGTTCATGGAGAACGAGAGCCATATAGCCCTTGTTTTGTCCCCGCGTACGCGGCGCCCGTGACGCCGCACAACGGTCCCAAATACCTGCTCAACAATATTGGAGATAGTATCAGCTCTGGCATCTCCAGCGCCCTGAGCAACCAGGTCTTCTCCACCATCTGCATTGCCATTTGTGGTCTTGTGCAGGCCTCTTCCTCGTTTTGTCCTTGTCTTTCCCATGTCTTCTTTCAGAGTTAACAAACCATAAGAATCAGGAAAACAGTATCAGTAAGCTTTACAAAAAAGCAATCATGCCCTGAAAGAAATAATTGTTTGGTCAATAATGCTTTAAAAGCTTCCTCATGATGCACTGTCTTCATTTCGCAACCAGTACATTCTTTTTTAGATGCACTAACCCAATATAGCTCGGACCAGTCCAGACCACACATCACAAGCTTCACCATTGATCACACCATCCACCACACACACACCACCAACAATGGTGTCCCTGTTGATATAAGGATATTAACAGCTGGCCATTATTCCATACTAAACCTCCAGTTCAACCAATACTCTTACAAAGCACAGCTGAACCCTTTATTTAGCATTGGTTGGTTATTGGTTTTACGACACGTCGACCGTTGAGTCATGTAGCGTCGCCAATCTCTCACGCCCATTGGTCGCGGGCGAAGAGTAGCGACAGGTGAGACTCGAACCCACAACCTTTCGATTGTGAGACGAGCATCTTACCCCTAGACCACTCGTCCCCCTTTATTTAGCATTGCCCAAGATCGATGATGTTCACCTGAGCCATTCCTATTACCTGTATTTCAGTACGGTACCCATCTCATACAAAAGACCATGCAACTTACATCGGTCAATATAACTAATATTGTTCCCCCATCCCAAGTTGCAAACTCAGAAGGCAGAAGAGCAATACATTGTCATTGTTGCACCCTGACAAATCACCATGCAACCTTCTAATGAGAAAAAGGAGAGGATATATTTATGGAGAACAGCATGGCTAATAGCAATCCAGGGCAAGACCACTTGCCTAACGCTGCTCCTCAGTGCTCTTGCTGCCCTTCAGCTTCATCCAGCACAGCTTTTTTCATAACAATGGTTGGGTCTGAACATCCTCCATGATGTTGATGTGCTTCATGATTCAAAGGATACACTGAGCAACCTCGCAAAAATTGCATTGTTTTGTCGCTGTCCCATTCAAAGTAGTGATAAATTGTTTGTGAAAAAGGGTGGAATATACCACTTATTTAACACTCAATCGACATCCTCCTCCAAGAAGTATCAACATCCTGCTCCTTGATGCATGCTTATGAAGTCTTCATCTCTCCTATCTCACCAACATTATCTCACGTTTAAGTATCATGTCCATGCTCTCGATAAGGAATAGTGATACACGAATATTTCAGGTAAAGGGATTATCTGTAATGTGATAAGGCATACAATGCCAGTTTATAGCATAGGATTATTCTGCTTTTCCTGAATATAGCTCTTCCTAAATTTGAGTCTGAAAGGCATCAAAAACATTATAAATGACACTAATTCCATGGCAAATTTCGACATCCTACTGTGCTCGTTCCGACATCTCACACCTAATGAAAAACCATTATTTTAACTCTGATTCAAAGCGTAATATTTAAGTTCCGACCATTGACGTCATTTGGTTTGACAGATTAGTTTTCTGTACTTCAGGCCACACCAACTATGATAATCATATAGTGCCCACTTGGGCCATAGTGTTATACAGAATTGATGGTAGGACAATATCCATATATATATATATATATATATATATATATATATATATATATATATATATATATATATATATATATATATATATATATATATATATATATATATATATATATATATATATATATATATATATATATATATACATATACATATACATATACATATACATATATATATAGATATATATATAGATATATATATATATATATATATATATATATATATATATATATATATATATATATATATATATGACTTGGATATCAATATGACTATATACATCAATATGACTTGGAGCCATCTGCATAGATTCGAAAGAATTCGCGGTATCGGTGTATTTTTGTAGCGTCACCAGCCGAAATTATCTGGAACTTACATTCACTTTCTTTGAATAAGACGAAGTAAGGCCCATCTGCACTGGGACAACATGCCCTGGAGGGTGCTCGGAGTAACAGCATGTGCCATAGAACTCAGTCTAATTTTGCAGTGATGGAGGGTTGAGGCCATGTGCCAGGAAAAAGGTAAGCCACATTGATTGTGAGGTAATCAAGGTGGCAATCAGGACCCCAGGAATATCCACTGATAGGCTGAATGCTTTCAGTCCTGTGTGACCTTACCCGCATATCTTGCTCCCAATATTCTACAGTGCAATGCAAGAAGAGGCTCATCAGTCTCAGCCATTAAACTATCAGATGGAAAAGTGTGGAAAGCTCCAGTAGCAATGTGAAGGGGTGTATTGTTGATAACGTCTAGACGACGTTTAGTTGCAACACACACTAAGTCATAAATAACACATCTACAGTCGATTTTAGAGCACACAAGCAGTATGTAGGGGAAAGTAAGGCTAGTTGAACCTCCAGTTAAATTGAGCCACCCCATTATCTCACCTCCTATGGTGCCATGAGCACTCATAGGCCACCTGCCGACACTTAGAAGAAAGTCTCTATTTTTTGTTGGACAGGGGTCAGGAATAGTAGATATTTGCTGAGCCATGAACAAAAATGTGTTTTTAAGGTCCTAAGTAAATTTTCCCTGACTTGAAAATACTTGTGAAAATACAACAAATGTGCTTCAGATCACAACACACAATTGTAGGCATGTGATTTGTCTTGAAATCCACCCAAGCCACTTTGGCATGGGATGATCAGGAGATGGGCAGCCATATTTTATTTGAAGTGAGGTGGGTAGGGGCTAGTTAAGCAATCGTGACCTGGGCAAGATGATCTGTGGATGAGCAGTGTTTTTTTAATGTGTTGTATGTTGCTGATGTATGTCATGTCTCAAGAAACATGACATAAATTGGCATAAAATTGTTATTCAACCCACTGGCATTGAGCAGATTGTTATGTTATGAGTAATAGTGTGACAATACTAGATAAAAAGGAGGTGAAAATCTATGTCAAAGGATATTACATGGTATTATTTCTCACTTTCTGCTTTTCAACCAGAACACATGAAGCAGTAAAAAGCCTGCAACACTAGAAGTGACACTGCCCATTAGTAGCATTTAAATAAATAAGGCCTGTGACCAGCTTACCCCACCACTAGGATTAACATAACCCAGGTTTGGGGTTGGTTCATTTGATGAAACCTGTTTGTCCCACCAATCCTGAAGCTTCTGGACAGTTGGCTGGAGTTGTGTCTACCATGTGCACAGTGCATGAAGAACACTACACAGCAAAATTATCCACTACAGAAGTTGGCAATGAGGAACCCACATGGTTGACGGCAATAGCAAACCAGTGTTCTCAAATTCAGGCTGAGTTAGGTGTTGAATGTAAGAAAAAATGCTAGTGATGACAGAAAAATGTGAAATTCAGGTACTTAGGTGTACATTTTGGGACACATGAAATGGTGAGTCCTAATTGCACCTGTTGAATTTGGTTGAAGGAAGTAACTGTTGTTTTTGTGTGTGAATAAATTAAAATATAGGCAAACAATTTTTTCCATGAAATACCTACAGCTAAAAAACTTGATGCATCTTGCATGATCCTATCCTCTAAAATGCACTGGAGAGGTTACCCAATTAAGTGCATACCTTTTGCACACACAACAATTGTCTGACAGAGTGTGACATGATTGGTATTTCCCCACCGATACCTGGAAGTTCACCAGAAACAAACAATTTTAAGGTAGTCTTGAACACTTGATTGGTGTTAGCTCCTCCTCCCCCTCCCCTCAAAAAAGTACAGACACAGTGTATCTATGGCCTGGCAAACACAAAGCTGTCCAATGGTAATTGTAATTCCCAAAACACCTTTAACACAGTAATACCTTTATTTTTGGGAATTATTTTTATCCAAAGGACACTAGGTTAGGTTAGGTTAGGTTATGTTCTACTTTTTAAACATTCCATTTTATGCTATGTTACTTAACTCAAAGCCCCTTTCTTGGTGTTACTTTGCTCACAACCTGAAAAGTAAGCATTTGCACATGCACAGAAAATGAGTGGTCACATCATCTTAGTTACATTCATATACATTGCATTGGAAATATAAATTCCAAGAATTAAGTCATAAAGTCATACAGTCATAAAGTGTTAAGGCTTAATAAGAGCCACAGGGGCCCATCTGGGTTAAGCCTATCTAGAAAAGGTACTAGAAATGTACATATTCTCACCCCAATCAATCCCTTATCCCAAGTTCCTAGGAAGCTATATATCCCAGCCTATCTAGCATCATCCACTTGCTATTGCATAACACCCTCAACAATTGCAAGCTCCTCCCATCATACCCATTGTGCTACCATAGCCCCTGCTTAAAGGGGTCTGTGCCATGCACACTTAACATAAATCTCACCCCATCCATCCAAATTAGAACTCGAAAACAAGATTTTCCTGTCTGAAAAATTTGTCCACCCTACTTTTAAATACATTCAATGAGGAACTCCCCACAACATCAGCAGGCAGCCCATTCCACTGATCAACAACCCTTTGACTGAAGACCTGTTGTCGCTTAACTGTCCTACACCTAAACTTGTCTAATCTGAATTGGTGACCCCTGTGTGATACTTTAAACTGAAGAGCACCATTTAAATTGACCCGATCTAGTCCTTTAACAATTTTGTACATTTCAATCATGTCCCCCCTTAATCTCCTATACTTGAGTGAGTACATATCTAATGCCACAAGCCTTTCTCCATATTCTAAGCTACCTATTCCACTGATGAGTTTAGTTGCTTTGCATTGCACTCTTTCTAACTTGTCTATATCTTTTTCTAGGTAGGGGCTTCAAGCTTGCACAGAATATTCCAAGTGGGGTCGCACATATGCTACGTACAGTTTTTTTTCATGACTTCCTTGCTCTTATATATCACACTTCTATTAATGAGTCCCAGCATTCTGAGTGCCCTGTTCCTAGCTGAGCTACATGGTTTCTCTGCTTTAATGTCTTTTGAAACCAACACACCTAAGTCCCTTTCCTCTTCAATAACAGCCAGTTCCCTCCCTCCCATTGTATATCTGAAAGTCTCACCTCCAGACCCCAGATGCATAACCTTACACTTGTCATAGTTGAATGACATCTGCCATTGATCAGCCCACTTTTTTAAGTCCTCCAAGTCTAGTTGAATATTACTAGATTGATCACAACTGTTTGCCACTCCTACCAGTTTGATGTCATCAGCAAATTTGAACACTCTATTTCTCAGCCCTACCTCAATGTTATTCACAAAGATGATAAAGAGAAGTGGCCCTAGAACAGAGCCCTGTGGTACTCCATTCAGAACATCCTTCCAATCAGATTTACATCCATTTAACATTACCCTTTGTTTCCTTCCCCTCAACCATGCTTCAATCCAACCTAGAACTTTTCCAACAATCCCATGTTGCTGTAGTTGATGAATTAGCCTCCTATGTGGAACTTTATCAAAAGCTTTGCTAAAGTCCAAGTATACAACATCCATCCTGCTTTGATTGTCTACGTCTTTAGTAACATACTCCATGAACTCCAAAAGGTTAGTTACACAAGACCTTCGAGATCGAAATCCATGTTGAGTATCCCTTAAAAGATTGTGCCTATCAAGATGAATCTGAACATTCTGTTTAACCAGATTGTCTAGTACCTTGCAAACTATTGAGGTCAAACTGACTGGCCTGTAGTTCCCTACACACTTCATACTTCCCTTTTTGAAAATTGGAACTACATTTGCATTTCTCCAATCTTCAGGCACTTCAGAGTATTCCATAGACCGCCTGAAAAGTATACCTAGAGGAACTGCTAAAGCTTTAGCACACTCTACTAAGACCCTAGCATATATATCATCTGGTCCAGAAGCTTTATTAGGCTTTATATTCTGCAACTGCTTTTCTACAGCTTCTGTAGTTATTGTAAGATACTCCAACCTATCACCTGTCATGGCATATGATTCAGTTGTTTCTATTCTACCAGAATTATCCTGAGTAAAGACTGATGAGAATTGCTTGCTTAAGGATTCCACAATATCACAATCATCAACCACTAATTCCCCATCTACCTCCAGTGGTCCTACACCACACTTTTTAGCCTTAAATTTGTAAAAACTAAAGAATCTCTTAGCATTACCTGCTGAACATTCCCGAGCTAATTTGATTTCAGCCAGTCTTTTAGATGCCCTAACACACCTCCTAACTTTATTTCTAGCTATTTGATATGATTTGAGGTTTACCTCAGAGTTAGCATATTTTAGTTTCTTGAATGCCTGCTTCTTTGACTGCAGTAAATGCTTTACTTCCCTGGTCAGCCATGAAGGGTGCTTAACCCTGGTTAATCTAATTTGCCTATTGGGAATGAACCTATCCTGACCGTGAAATAGTTTATATTTTATCATTCTCCACATTTCATAAGCATCTAAGCCTTTCAATAAGTCTTCCCAATGAATTTCATTCAGGAAGATCCTGAACTCATTGTAATTCCCTTTAGCAAAATTTGGAATCAATGTCTTATTGGTTCCTACATTTCCAACATACAATGAGAAGCATATAATGTTGTGATCACTATTACCCAAAGTCTCTCCTGTGTTCACATTTTGTACAAAATTTTCCTCATTAGTAAGCACAAGATCTAATATTTCATTTTCCCTTGTAGGTTCATGTATCATTTGAAAAAAGAAATTCTCCTCAAAACAATCCATGAAGCTTCTTCCTGATTTGCTTAGACCTATAGTTTTTCTTCCCAATCCTGTTATGTTGAAATCCCCCAACAAAACAGTTCTCTCCTGTACTCTCCTACTTATCTCTTCCTGCATCAACCTGTCCGTGTTTTCATTCTGGTCTGGAGGTCTATAGAATGCCCCAACCCTAAATTTTGTTCCATTTTTCAGAATGATATCTAACCACAAGGATTCTACACCTTCATTATGTACACTATCTTCTATGGAATGACATTTCATTACTTGTCTGACATACAACAGTATACCTCCTCCTATCCTTGCCTGCCTTTGATAAGCATGCATGTTGTAGCCTGTCAATTAGAATTCTTGCAAGTTGTCTCCAAAAATGCTTTCATTAACCCATGCCTCTGTTATGCATACCAAATCTAGCTTTTCAGACAACATATAAGCATGCAGTTCCCCAATTTTGTTCCTAACACTTCTGGCATTGACGTAAAAACATGATAAACCATTCCTTCCCTTGTTTGCAAGACTTCTCTCTCTATCAGCTGCATCCCCCCATGATCTGCCTAGTTTCCCTGTTTCCTATTGAGAGCCTCCTCATACCTATTGCTGAGCAATTCAACTCCTCTCTTGCTCAAATGTAACCCATCTAATGCAAACATTTCAGTCCTCCCCAGAAATCCCCCCACAAATCCAAGAACCCCACCCCAAGTTCCTTACAAATCTTGGCCACCCTGGTATTCAGCCCAATGGCCCTCGAGTACCACTCTATGCTTGCGTTAACCATAGGGAGGATGGATGTTACCATTCCTTGTTTCCTACTTACAGCTAACCTACCTATCAAAGCCCTATACTCTTGTATTGTTTCCTCTGTTTTTGCTTTTCCTACATCATTTACACCAACCTACACAATTACTGTTGTGCTCTCTCCACTACCCTTCATTACTCCTTCTATCCTATCACCAACATCCTTTACCTGGGCCCCTGGGTAGCAAACACGAGTCCATTTGTTGGGGTTCCTGCTACAAAAAGTATGGTCCATGTACCTCACTCTTGAGTCCCCTATAACTAAAACCTCCCCCTCTCTATCATCAGCTACCTGGTCATTCCTACCTTCCTCCTTAGCAGCATTACTATCTCTCTCTTGCAGTACCTCAAACATATTATTAGTTTCAATGCCCTTGTCAATTTTCCTTAAAGCTAGTCTCTTACTCTGGCATCTAGCTACTTTCCACTCCAATTCATAAAACACCTTAAACATTAAATTACATCATACATTACATTAGCAGAATAGTAAATATATATAGTTACAAGGTAAAGTAGATATACATGGATAGATGTGCAATGATAAATTATTTCTGAAATATGCTGAAATTTATCACATTCTAAACATTTAATAGACATTGTTCCATAAGAAGTATTGACAGCATGTTTCTTGACATGTGTTTATGAAGTCTTCATGCATCATTTCTAAAAGTTTTTTTTCCCATGCAAGTATTTATTCTGTGCACGCTCCCCAATACAGATTGTGTTACACAAGCAATTCATAATCCAATTCCTGTGCCACGAGACACACAACTACTATGTTATCATATAACCGACCTGTAATGTGGTCTGTTATACAATCCCACTTATCGATGGTATGGTATTTGTTATCAATATCATTAATATACATGTCTTTATATAACAGATAGTTTAGTTGGTTATTTTAGTTTTCAGGCACCTCAACTACTGAGGTCATTTTGCACCCATCGTATCATATATATCTCAAAATATATGAGACACACATGTGTGCATTATTGTCTTCAAGGAATAATATTTATGACATGGTTCCATGGGAAAATTTGAGGTAAAGTTTTGATAAAACGTGTTTTTTATTTATTTATAATATCCTTTTGGAGTACGATGCTTGTGAACGTGATTCGGAAGATACAACCACTCTTTTTCTGGGCAAATGCTTACCTATTGGTTTATCATAACGATAATTTATATAATGCACCATCCATGCCACACTGCTGTTTTTGTGCAATAATTTATCCATCTCTGACCTGGTGCTTCTCAGATGTGATGGAAGGGACACTCAACACTCCACACAGTTGATTCAACACTTCCTCACATTCAACACTTCCTCACACCCCACTATTACTCAACAAGAACACTGATGGTACCTGCACATGGTGCGCCCATCGAATTGTGACAGATGACGTCACAATATACAGTATGGTTGTTTTTAGATTATAACATATTGTATTATATTAGGTTAGGTTAGGTTTTCCTATTTGATTATTAGTTCTCATAAGAAGTACTATGAAAATTAATAATGAAATAGGAAAACCAAACCTAACCTAATATAATACAATATACTCCAATCTAAACTAATATAAACTAATATAAACGAATATACTACAATATACTCTAATCTACACTAATATAAACTAATATAAACTACTATAACCTAACACACAATCATACTGTATATCATGACGTCATCAGTCACAACTCGATTGGCACACCATGTGCAGCTTCCGTCAGCATTCTTGTTGGATAACAGTGGTACGCGATCTGTGTGATACAGGTGGAAAATAACCATTTTTGATATGAAGAAGTGTTGAATCAACTGCATGGAGTGTTGAATGTTCCCTTCATCACATCTGAGAAGTACCAGGTCAGGGACGGATAAATTATCTCACAAAAAAAAACAGCAGTGCTGCATGGATGGTGCATTATATAAATTATAGCTATGCTAAACTGAGAGGTAAGCATTTACCCAGAAAACGAGTGGTCGCATCTTCAGAATCACGTTCATAAACATCACATTCCAAAAGAAAATTGTTAAAATTCAGAACACCTTTTATTTTAAAAAAAATTACCAAATTAGATATCCTACTGCACTTGATTCAACATATCACACTTAACAAAAACAATACATTATAATAGTGGTTGGTTATTGGTTTCACGACACGTTAACCGTTGAGTCATGTAGCGTCGCCAATCTCTCACGCTGATTGGTCGCAGGCGAAGAGTAGCGACAGTTGAGACTCGAACCCACCTTTTGATTGTGAGATGAGCATCTTACCCCTAGACCACTCGTCCCCTTTTATAATAGAGGGTGTATGGGATGTTGGACAGTTTCTTTGGAATTTGGGATGTGGTGTTGGCTGGAGTGATGAGTGTCTTTTGGTCCAGGTTAATAGTATCTTCCCTTTACAGACTTCACCTGGATGGGTCCATGCAGCCCTTATTAAATCTGAACGCTGATGATTGACCAGGTTTGGCTGAGGATTTTATGACTAGATAGGCAGGTAGGTAGGTAGGTAGGTAGGTAGGTAGGTAGGTACCTACCCTTCCTGAAAATTAGCACCACCTTTGGTTCTTTCCACGGACTGGAAGTGGAGTTAATTTCACAGCCTATTTGGACACGAATCCAAATCCCAAGAAGTCTAACATACCTGAATGTCTTGAACCATTCCACAATACGCTTAAAATAGATTTACTTCATGATATAACGCTTCCCATTCAAAGTCACGTTTCTGATTGCCATCAAAACGCCAGGACTGCCTCAGGTTTAAGCTGCCATATCGCAAGAGGCGTACCATATTTTGTATTTGCGAGATTTAACAAACCGATTCCATAAAATGGATTAATATTTGGTTTGTGTCAGAATACAGTCAGATACATTTCACAAACATGAGCAAAAATGAAAGCGGCAAGACAACAGTATACAGGGGAAAACCGAACACGTGAAGTCAATTTATAAGACGTTGTTCAGCATCGCGACGAACTCGCCCCGTGTCCGAGAAGCGGAAGTGGCCGGTGGCAGTAGGTTCCAGGCCGAGGCTGCCCGGAAGGAGAAGGTTCTACGTGACATGCTGAGGCGGAAAGGCGGTGGCTCCAGTGCCCCAGCCACCGTCGCACGAGTGGAGCGCCGGGAGACATCCGACCGCCGGCGGAACAGAGAACGGATCGCCTCGGGGGCTCGCGGATCATTCAGGGCTCTGAACACGGCGATGTTGTCGCGGTGGGTGAGAGGTCACGGACACTGCGCCAGCCCAGCGTTGCCACTGTCGGCGAGATATGATCACGGCGACGAGCCCCTACGACGATCCTAGCCCCGAAATTGATCGCCTTCTGCACTCGTCCAAGGTGATATTGGGCAGCCCCGCCCCATACAGTGAGGCAGTATAGGATGTATGGAAAGACGTGAGACTGAATTAGGAGTTTGCGTGCTTCGGGTGTGAGATGGTGACGGATATTGTGGAGACAGAACAAGGTGGAGTTGCACTTTTTGACAACGTGGGATATGTGCTCCTCCCAGGATAGGGTGCGGTCAATGATGACTCCCAGCATCTTCACGAATGGCGAGGGGGTTAGGACGTGACTGCCAATGTTGAGTTGGTAGGATGTGGCTTTTTTTAGGGATTGGGTCGTGCCGACAAGCAGTAGGGTAGTTTTAGTGGGGTTCATCTTCAAGGAGTTGGATGTGAAGTAAGACTGAATAGCAAGGATGGTGTTCTTCTGCCGGGATTTAATAACGGGTAATTCATCAGGATGTGCAGAGTCTAGCAGCTGGGTGTCGTCGGCATATGATACCAGACGTCCGTATGGAAGGTATGCTGGCGGGTCATTCATGAAGATGCTGAACAACAAGGGACCAACCAGGGACCCCTGAGGAACACCATGGGATAGCGGAAGGGATAAAGAGCCGCCCCTCACCACCTGCCGCCGGTCAGTAAGGTAGCTGTCAAACCACCTCGGGTCGACGCCGTACCACTGCAGCTTCCGCAGGAGGATATCATGGTCGACGCTGTCGAATGCTTTGCTTAGGTCGATTGAGATGACCGAAGCGATGTGACCAGTGTCGACACGACGTGTGATCCACTCGACAGCGTCGACCAGGGCGTCCTCCGTCGAATGGCATGGCCTGGATGCATACTGGGAGGAGGAAAGAATGTGATTAGTGACTAGATAAGAGGACAGCTGGATACATACTACTTTTTCACATAACTTGGATAAGACTGGAAAAATAGAGATTGGACGAAAGTTACTGGCGACATCGCGAGGCCCAGATTTGTGAAGTGGAACAACCGAAGCAGTTTTCCACGAGGTAGGGAACACGCAGGAGACGACAGAAGTGTTAATGATGTGAAGTAGGTGAGGCCCGAGAACCGGAAAACAGTTGCGGAGAGCGTGCAGTGGTACGCCATCGACGCCAACCGCTTTCGACGAAGACATCTCACATATGGCTCTGAATAGTTCGGGCAGGGTCACCGGGTGTAGCCGGAGGCCGGTGGTAGTCACACAAGGTGGTCGCGGAGGGATGAGTGGAACGCCGCGGTTGCCAGCAACGAGATCAGCGGCAATGCGTGGGCCCACGGAAGCAAAGTGACGATTAAATTCGTCCGCCACCGTCGCTGCCAGGCCACTCACGGCCCCCTCCCCTCCCCCGGCCGGTCGGAGCGCAAAGTCCCGGATGTGGTGCCAGAAATTGGCACGGTCTGTCAGCATTTGCGCACACACAAAGTCACGCCTGGCTTTTGCAAACGCACATATTAGTAAATGTATTATTCTTCTGAGTCACTTCGCGGTATTCTCGCCTGGATTCCATGACAAGCGACAAGCGACAAGGACCGGTTTGTGTACCACCTTAATCCAGAAATGGAAGGAGGGGGCCTCGTCCAGCATGTTAGCTGGGGTTGTTGCCCAGGGGTGTAGCTTTGTATGGTTCTGGAAGGGAAATTTCCCCCTCCTGAATGTTTGATGTGCCTCCCATACCAATAATTTCAACTGCTAACATGTAACCCAGGGGTGTCGATTTTTGAAAAACATTGGGGGGGCCGAAGTGCCAACGCACTAGACCCCCCCCCCAAAAAAAAAAACTCATCGGATTTAACCCACTATATTTTCAGATCTCAGAAATTCTGATTTTTTATTCGACGATGTGTATGTTTATGTTTATTAAGCATCCTCACCAACGGGGAAAATCGTCCAATAACTGGTGAAGTCACATAATTAAAAGAGCAGTGTTCAGTACATGTCAACATAACAACTCTTGGTTGGTTATTGGTTCTACGACACGTCGACCGTTGTGTCATATAGCGTCGCCAATCTCTCACGCCGATTGGTCGCGGGCGAAGAGTAGCGACAGGTGAGACTCGAACTCACCAACATAACAACTCTGAGTAATAGCATGCGACTGCAGTGCCATATAGTGGGCTCGGATCTATCGTCACCGTCACCGTCACCGTCACCGTCACCGTCACTCTGTTACCCTCCTCCTCACTCCACACACCAACAAACACACACCGGCTTAAATAAAAATACTTCAGCGATCAGATGCAGGCTAAAACACACCGGCATTGATGAAGCATCAGAGCACAGCAGACCTGAACGGTGATGACGATGGGTGAAAGTATTTCCTTGGTGCCTAACGTTAGGGAGGGGAATTTTTCCCTTTAGTACGCCACTGCGGCTGCTCAACGTGTTTTTTCCACAGATTGCACGATCGAGAGTAGAAAGGCCCTTCGGATAATTTTATTTCGGGACCCATTCTTAATTTTCCGGTGCTCTGGTCGATTCGATAGAGTCTCCTTGTGGTTTTTGTGGTGAAGTCTGTTTTTATAAGCCCCCTGCAGGCTATTTTTCGAACCCGGTACGATTCTTCTGGCTCTCGGTGCGTTTTTTCCGGTGCCCAAACAGGTTTCTTTTCCGGCGTCCGACGACTTCTTATTTTGTGGATCTTTGACGCAATTTTTCCGTCCGCAAGGTGACATTCCGGGTATATATTGGTACTTGGGAAGCCAGCTGCAACTTGTGGGGCTCCGGCACGACGTTTTGGCCCCGGTGAGATTTTCAAGAGAAGCGGCGTGAATTTTTTTTTATCTAAGTGCGATTTTTTGGGGCCCCGTCGTCACTTGTTGGGATCCCTTGCGGTGGCTACGACACGTTTGTGGGGGCCCAACAAGTTTTGTGGGCTTTTGGAGCTATTGTTGAGATCCCAGATTGATTTTCCGTGTCCGGACTGTTTTTCATTTACCCGGCTTCATTTGTTGGGTGATCTCAACGAGACTTTTAGAGCCCCGGTGGGACCTGTCAGGCCTCTGGCGTGATTTTCAGGGGCCCGGGTGATAATTCTTAGTACCCCAGTCTCGGCGTGATTTTCAGGAGGCCCCGGCCCGACCGTTTGTGGCCCCCGTCGTGATTTTCTTGAATCCCGGCACGACTTGTTTACGGCCCCAACGTGATTTTCAGGGGCCCAGGTGCACACTTTTGAGGCCCCAGCGTCATTATCGGGGCCCCTGCGCTACGTTTGGGGGCCCCCAAAGTTATTTTTCTGAGCCCCGGTGCGATTTTTGGTGGACCGAGTGAAATCTTTATGGAGCATAGCGCATTTTTTTCCTAAGCTCGGCGGATTCTTGGGGACCCCACAACCTATCAGGAGGGGGGGGGGGCTGAGGCAACTGCCCACAATTCCCCCTCCCCATTCGGTATGTCACTGTGCCATGCAATGATGCAACATAAGAATCCAGGAATAGTTCATCTGTTTCATCACTCACATGTGATTTCAACTCCCCAGTTATCCAGACAGTTTGAGAAAAGTCAAACATCTGCTACATGGATCAGCAAGGATGAATTGTAAGGCAACATGGATACCATGGAATTCCGGTCACCGTAGTTATGCTGCATACATACCTTCTTCAACAGACTGCTTTGGAGATGGATGAGTTCCTGAAGTTTGGTCAGGGTTGGAGTTGGAGGTGGATGGAGCAACACTGTGAAGGACATAACATATGGTTCAAGAGACTTGTTTCCATTAACAATACAGGGGATGAAGTAACATTTTCATTGACTTCTATGGTTTTCATTGGCTTCATTGACTTCTATGGTGTCCTGAGTAAGTAGGACAATCGAGATGGGTTTCTGTTATATGCATTGTAGAAGCAATGTTATAATGTAGCTTTTATACCCCAGTGAGAATGGTATGGATTCACTCATAAGTTAATTTGCAAACATACTGATATATCAGTTAACAACAATGCAGGGAGCTATGTGATCAACATGGTCTGTGCCCTAAAGCCCAAATAACTAAGTAACAATGCAGGGAATCTGCTGCATAACAGTTTGACCATAAATTAGCCATGATATATGGCATCATACTTCCCATGCTATTTAGAATAGTGAGCTATATTTTGTGTACAAACATCAGGACATTAGAAATGTTAATTAACGTTACACACATCAGTTCCTAACAAGTGTCAGCAATACATTTCCTTCATGTGCTTTAAACATGATTCAAGAAAGCACTGTCATCGATTTTAAACTTGCAAAAAGAGTGGGCCGCCTGGCATTTTGAGTGCTATTTGAGTGAATTTGCTGTCTTGTTAGTGAACTGACCACTTATTGAGATAGAAGTACTTTAACTTTGCCTGCTTCCATCATGAAAATTTGTCATTTTCCAATACATCAGAAATCATCAGAATAACTTCTTGTCCATAAACCGGTGTATGCATTTCTATGAATTTCTCATATTTATTAACACAAATGATGTAGATCTGATCTGCAAATTTATAACTCAGAAAATGTTATCAGCACAGGATTCCATTCCTGAAAATATAGTACTTTCAACATGTTATTGTTCTTTGTGGAGCAATAAGAGCAATGCTCTCATGCAGCATGCAGATGGAGGTTCATCACGTGCACCAGGTAGCACAAAAAGAGATATTATTGCAGTCTAAGGTAACCACAAGACAGGTTTTATACCCATTTTACCTCCACGAATCATTCAAAGGAGCTAGGTTTTGCCTAGTTGCGTTAGGCTAGGCTTTTGTTGAGTTAGTAAATAAAAAAGTCTTCAAAAACGGTTCAAGCTAGATTAGGTTATGTTACACTTTTTAAGTTGAAAATATTTGAGAACAAATTTTTGTTTTTGGGGGAAATTGGGCATAAAATAATCATTTCTTGCATGGAAGTCTAGGCTAGGTTAGGTTAGGTTATGTTACATGTTTTTTTATCTGAACATTATTTTGCATCCTATATTACTAAAATCCAAGCCCCCTTTTCCATGTTATTTTTCCTCACAATTGAAAAGTGTGCATCTGCAGAGGAAATGAGCGGTTACATCATGTTCAGCACATTAACAAACACTGCATTAAAAAAAGAAATTCAAAGAAGTCAGAGAGTACCATGAGCTGAAAAATTACCCAAAAAGCCAGGTATTATCACAGTTTAAGGTAACCACAAGACAAGTTTTACACACATTTTACCTCCATGAAGCATACAAAGGGGTTAGGTTTGTCAGGTTAGGTTAGGCTTTTGTTGTAAGTTATAAAAATAATCATTTGTTGGTAAATAATTTTTGTTAATTATTTTTCTACAAAAAATAATAAACGGTTCAGGCTAGCTTAGGTTAGGTTTTTTAAGTTGAAAATATTTGAGAAAATGCCTCGAAAATTTAAATTAAAAACAATTAATTTTTTGTATGGGAAGCTGAACTATGTTAGGTAAGGTTATCATACATCTTGAACATTATTTGCATGCTATATTTCCTTACTCCACACCCTTTTTTTGTGTTATTTTTTACTCCCAATTGAAAGGCATGCATTTGCAGAAGAAAGGACATTAAATTTGTGCTTTTATGTGTCTTATTAATATTTTTTATTTAAATTTCCAATGCAATGTTTATGAATGTCACTAAGCTGATGGCACTATTCAGTTTATGTGCAAATGCTTGTGGTTGTGAGCAGGTTGTGAGCAAAATAACATTAAAAATGGGCTTGGAGTTAGTAACATAGCAATTAAAAGAAATGCATTACAAATTCAACATAACCTAACGTAACCTAGCCTAACCTGACCCTGGAGAAAACAACTACAAAAACAAGATTGGAAAAATATATAGCAATTTATTTTCTTGAAATTTTGCAAATTAAAAAACCTAACCCAACCTAATCTAACCAGAATTATTGTGCTTTAAGGTGGTAACTAGGCAAGTTATTACACATTTGCCTCCATAAAGCAAACAAATGGGCTATGTTTGGTGATGTTAGATTAGTTTAAGTGTTTAAGTTCGACATTTTTTGCAAAAATTGTTCCAAAATATGAAAGAAATAAATTTTTTTTCGGTAAATATCAAGATCAAGGTAAAATGTGATTTTTTGGATTTTTTTTTGTAATTGTATGCTTTCTGACATGATGAAGATGATGCAGTCACTCATTTTCACAGCAAGTGATTACTTTTAAGTCATTTACCCTAGGGGTAAATATCAAGATCAACGTAAAATGTGATTTTTATTTTTTTGGTAATGGCATGCTTTATGACATGATGAAGATGATGCGGTCACTCATTTTCAGCATAATATATAAAATGTATCATAGCATAATATAATCTAATTTAACCTAACCTAACCTAACCTAGCCTAGCCTAACATAACCTAACCTAGCCTAACATAACCTAACCTAGCCTAGCCTAACATAACATAACAAAACATAACCTAACCTAACCTAACCGGAAAACCAGTATACGCAATATGCTATATTTGTAGAGTGAAGATTTTGCTAGTGTATTTCTTTGCCAACTGAAAAGTAATGATTTGCAGAGAAAATGAGTAGTCGCATCATCATTTCCACGTTCAAATACCCCATATGAAAATTAAAAAATCCAAAAAGTCACATTTTACCTTGATCTTGATATATACCCTTTTTTCTTTAAAAGCAGCTTATGTTAGATTAAGTTAAGTTGGGTTACATTTTTTAATTGTAAAAAAAATACATTGCTTGAAATTTTTACAACTTGATGTTTTGGTTTTGTTTTTATCCAAGGGGAGGTTAAGCTAGGTTAGATTAGGTTATGTTGCATTTTTTTAGTTTAAAAAAAATACTTTACCCTATGTCACCCAATTCAAAGCTTTTTGTTGGTGTTATTTTGCTCACAACCTGAAATGTAGGCATTTGTATATAAAATGAGTGGTCCCATCATCTGAGCACATTCATAAACATTGCATTGAAATGATACATTCCACGAATTCATAAAATACCTTAAAACACAAATTTACCAAAATGAGCAGTATAATCATGTTCATCACATTCCTAAACATTGCATGGAAAAAAATTAATCAGAAATTACCTTAAGCTGTAAATTTACCAAAAGATGTGCCAACCCCTGGACGGAAATGCAACACTAGGTGCCCCAATCCTGGGCAGAAAGGGCACTAGTAAACTAAAAACAGCTCTTCTTGAAGACAAACGTGGTAGTTATGTGATATTAACATGGAAACCCTGAGCACAAATCAGAAAAAAGCATGGACTGGACTTTTTCAAGCTTACCTGCCAACTTCTTCAACTACTGTTCCTTTGGGAATTAAATATCAGCAAGCTATTTATTCACTATTTAAAATCACACCAATCCGCAGATACATCAGAATGTGCGAAGTACAAAAAACGAATCAGTACGACGTCACATGAGATTGGCCTCCGGATTAAACACTGCGCGCAATTGCACCACAAATGTCTTACCTCCGTCACATTTGTCACTGTAACCTCAAATTTAGACTTTCGGCGCTGGAATTTCTGTAACTGGAATTTTTCTTCGGATGTTACGATTTTGGATGTTCTGAGGAACGCCCATCACGATTTGTGATATTTAATACGCGCTAGTGTCTATCGATACAAATCGACACCCCTGCTTTGGAGAAGAAAATAGAAACAAAAATTAAGCAATATATATTCTGAAAATTTTATAAATTGAACAACCGAACCCAACTTACCCGAACCTAATGTCAGCTGCTTTTGAAGGAAAATTTACGATTTTATTTTATTTTTGAAGATGATTGAACAATTTTTCCAAGGTAAACAACTAAACTAGCCTAACCTAGCCAAATCGGTATTATTGTGCTTTAAGGTGGTAACAAGACAAGTTTGTACACACCTTTGCCTCCATATAGCAAGCAAATGGGTTAGGTTTGGTTAAGTTAGGTTAGTTTAGGTTTTTCATGTTGGAAAGCTTTTAAAAAAAATTCCAAATAAGTTTCCCCCAAAGATTGCAAATTATTTGGTAACCTTGCGGTCTAAGGTGTTCTTTTTTTTCCTTAAAAACAAAATATGCAGAATACCATGTTTATGAAGGTGACTAAGATGATTGGACCCACTTACTTTCTGTGCTTACTTTTCAGGTTGTGAGCAAAATAATGCCAAAAAGGCTTTGAGTTCGGTAACATAGCATAAACATAAATGTTTTTTTCAATACAACTAAACCTAACCTAGCCTACCCTAACCTATCTTTTGAGAACAAAAAATTAAACTAAATTAAAATGTCACTTAATTTATTTTCTGAAAATTCTCAACCTTAAAAGAGAAACCTAACCGAGCCTAGCCTAACCTAAGCTGATTCTGAATTTTTTTATTTTTTGTGAACATGGTTGTAAATTTTTCTCGGAAACTTTTGGGTATTATTGTGCTTTAAGGTGGGAACAAGAAAAGTTGTATGGGCGCTGTATGACCAACGCAGTCAATGCGGCCGTAAACCCAAATAACCAGCCAACCAACCCAGAAAGATGTAAGCTGTACTTCCACAGTGGAGGGAATTCCAGCTATTTTGTTTGTTTTTGCACACAATTTTACATTTTTCAGCAAAAGGTGCAGTCAGTCCACTATCTAATCCAAATCTGTTTCTATTCAGTACAAAATGTGCTGGTTAACATCAATGTTTCTACTTAGCATGGGGTTTTTCATTTTTCCCTTTTAGCTTTCTTATCAGCATAAAATAGCATAGGTTATTGGGGGGCCCCAAATCAACATGGGGGGGCAAGATCAACATTGGTGGGGCCATAGGCCATAGCCCCCACAAAAGGATACAAATCGACGCCTCTGCATACATGCATGATTTTGCACTTATCAAAATTTAATTTCATCTGCCATTTTTAGGACCACTTCACAAGCTCTTCTAAGTCTTTCTGTAGCATGTACCTAGGTGCCTAGGTACCAGGTAAATATCAAGCTGATAGTGTGATGAGTGGGCTGTTGAGGTTAATTATAGTTTGTATATCCACACTCTCAATGATAACTGATTGTTGTTCACGGGACTGGATTGTATGCAAGTTTGACAATGACAATTGGTTTTTGTGCACACCATTTTGAATTTTGTAGCAAAAGGTGGAGAGTCAGTCCACTATCTAACCCAAATCTGTTTTTTTCATTACAAAATGTGCTGGTTAACATCAACTACATTTTCTATGTACCTAGAATGGTGTTTTCCTTCTTTTTTCCTTCAACTTTTTTATGAGCATAAAAATAGCATATGTTATTGGGGAGGTCCAAATCAGCATTGGGGGGGCCAAGATCAACATTGGTGGGGCCCTGGCCCCCACAAAGGATACAAATCGACGCCCCTGCCATCTAGACATTAGGGGATGTCCCCATCCTAGCCCCGCCTTCAGCGCCTAAAATATCACACAAACTATAACGTAAAATTCCCTTTACGTAAACGTCCACATGCCTGCACCTTGATCGCAAACACCCGCTTTTATAGTCAGACATGTAACGTACTCGCTTCAAAGGTGGCGCAAATGACCTCTGTGGTCCGGTACGCCTAAACAAATCACTCCCCCACCCATGTGCAGTGAAATTGAAACTTGCCTGATGCTTCCAATTTCTGCAATATACGAATAAAAACTTGTGACGTCATCAAGTTTGAATGCGAACTTTGGTGTACCTTTTAAAATAATGGTATTTTGCGGCGTTTAATAATGGTGTTTTTGCGGCGTACGAGACATTGGTCTTGTCAAGGCTATTTCTTGTATAGCATTGGTCTTGTATGACTGTAAGGTTTGCTTAAAAGTCGTGTGAGCCACAGCTCTCTTTTTTATTATTTTAGGAATACCAATTATAATGCAGTGGCCATGCAGCTTCTTGCTGACTTTTCTCTGTCATGGTATCATAAGCTGGCAGATTTGCCCACACATGGCTCTCGTTTTTCCCCATATCAATATTCAATGCATGCATTGTCATTGGGCATGTAGGTAGATACCTAGGTAAATATCAAGCTGATGGTGTGATAGGTGGGCTGCTGAAGATAATTATAGTTTGCATATCAACAATCTCAATAATGATTGTCATTGTTGTTCACTGGACAATGCAAGTTTGACAATGACTGGAAATTAAGAAAGGATTTTTTCCTGTTTAAGCTCATGTGCATGTGGTTTTGCCATTGGTGGCGTGTACAAACATCAGTATGACAATCCAATTGTTGTTTTGTGGCTTAACATTTTTTAAAAGACAATCTGGTTTAAAATGCATCATCATCGAATCTTAACATTGTATGCTGTAAGTTTTCCTTCCACAGTGGAGGGAAATCTAGCTATTTTGTTTGTTTTTTTGCACATAATTTTGAATTGTGTAGCAAAAGTTGGATACTCAGTCCACTATCTAATCCAAATCTGTTCTTTTTCAGTAC
>JAOTOM010001640.1:0-75075 GCA_034440615.1 Ashinkailepas kermadecensis | reverse complement strand
AATTGGTAGCATCAGGCGTGTTTCAATTTCACTGCGCATGAGACAGTTAAAGCATTCTTCAATTTTCAATTTTCAAAGTTTAAAGAAACTAACCCAGCCAACCCTAACCTATCATAAGTTGCTGTTGAATAAAAAATGATTGGTAAATTTGCAGTTTAAGGTGATTTTTTTGTTTGAATTTTCTTCAGAATACCATGTTCATAACGGTGACTAAGATGATGGGACCACTTATTTTGGGTGCAAATTCATTTTATTTTAATTTGAGAAAACAAAATTGACAAATTTTCCACCTTAAAAAAACCTAAACCAACCTACCCTAACCAAACCTAACCCATTTGTTCGCTTTATGGTGACGAATGTGTGTAAAAACTTTTATTGGTTGGTTGATTGGTTATTTGGGCTTACGGCCGCATTGACTGCGTTGGTCATACAGCGCCCATAAAACTTTTCTTGTTCCCACCTTAAAGCACAATAATACCCAAAAGTTTCCCAACAAAGTTTACAAACATGTTTACAAAAAATATAATTTTTTCTTCCAAAGCAGCTTAGGTTAGGTTAGGCTGGGTTAGGTTTCTTTTTTAAGGTTGAGAATTTTCGGAAAATAAATTAATTGACATTTAAATTTGTATTTTATTTTTTGTTCTCAAAACATAGGTTAGGCTAGGTTAGGTTAGGTTTTGTTGCATTAAAAAAAAAATGTTTATGCTATGTTACCGAGCTCAAAGCCCTTTTTGGCATTATTTTGCTCACAACCAGAAAAGTAAGCATTTGCACAGAAAATAAGTGGGTCCAATCATCTTAGTCACCTTCATAAACATGGTATTCTGTAGACAAATAAAAAAGGGAAAAAAGAACACCTTAAACTGCAAAGTTATCAAATAATTCGCAATCTTGCGGGGAAACTTTTTGGAAAATTTTTGAAAAGTTTTCCAACTTGAAAAGCCGAAACTAACCTAACTTAACCAAACCTAACCCATTTGTTTGCTATATGGAGGCAAATGTATGTAAAAACGTGTCTTCTTACCACCTTAAAGCACAATAATACTGGTTTGGCTATGTTAGGCTAGTTTAGTTGTTTAACTTGGAAATTTTGTTCTCAAAAGTTTTCAAAAATAAAATAAAATTGGAAATTTTCCTTCAAAAGCAGCTGACGTTAGGTTCGGTTAGGCTGGGTTCGGTTGTTCAATTTAGAAAATTCAGAATATATATTGCTTAATTTTGTTTCTAATTTTTGGTCCAAAGGGAGGTTAGGATATGCTAGATTAGGTTATGTTGGTTATGGTTATTAAGCTATGGTATGGATTCACTAATAAGTGAATCCATACCATTCCCACTGGAGTCTAAAAGGAACATCATAACCTTACTTCTATAACGTATATCACAAGAACCCATCTCGATTCTACTGCTCACTCAGGACACCATATAATTCAATTAATGAAAGTGTTACTTCATTACCTGCATTGCTAATGCAAACAGAAAGAAGTCCTTTGAACCATGTGCAAATGGAGCAGCACCTTCGCAGTGCTGCTCCATCCACATCCAACTCCAACCCTGACTAAACTTTAGGAGCGCATCCGATTCCAAAGCAGCCTGCGGAAGAAGGTATGTATTGCAGCAAAAGTACTATGATCTGAATTCCATGGTATCCCTGTTGCCTAATAGTCCATCCTTGCCTATCCATGTAGGAGATGTTTGACTTTCCTGGAACTGTCTGGAGAACTTGGGAGTTGAAATCATTTGTGAGTGACGAAGCAGATGAGTTATTCCTGTATGCTTATGCTGCATAATTGCATGGCACAGTGGCATGCCGAATGGGGAGGGGACATTGTGGGCAGTTTCCTCCCTGACAGGTTGTGGGGCCCCAAGAATCACGTCGAGCTCCGGAAAAAATTGCGCCAGGTTCCTTAAAAATCCCGTTTAGGCCCCCAATAATCGTACCGGGCCCCGAAAAATCACATTGGGGCCAAAAAAGTCGCACAGGCAATTCTGAAAAGGACTCTGGGGCCTCAAAAGTTCCCGCCTGGGCCCCTGAAAATCACGCTGGGGACTCGAAAGAGTCGTGCTGGGGTTCAAGAAGATCACGACGGAGGCCACAAACGGCCGGGCCCGGGGCCCCGGAAAGTCACGCTGAACCTAGGGGTACCAATAATTATCGTCCCTGACAATCACGCTAGGGGAATGACATGTCGCACCGGGGCTCCAAAAGTCTCATTGTGATCACCCAGCAAATGAAGCCGGGGCAACGAAAAACAGTCCCGATATGGAAAATCACTCTGGGTCCAAATAACCGCTCCAAAAGCACACAAAACGTGTTCGGCCCCCAAGAGCGTGTCCTAGCCACTAAAGCTCGCGCTTGAGATCCGAACAAGTGACCATGGGGCCCCAAAATATCGCGTTCGGGACCCAAAATTCCGCTGGTAGTCCCAAAATTTAATGTGGGTAATCCAAAGCGTACCGAGTTTCGCAAAAAGCGACAGGGCATTAAAATATGCGCTGCAGGTGGAAATAAACACACCGGGAGCGCTAAATGAAAACATAACGGAGACCCTCAAGGCACACCAGGGTCATGGACCGCACGGGGCTTCAAAAACAGGATGGTCCCTCAAAAAGGGAATTGATCATAAACAAGGAACAAACAGACCGGGCACTAAATAAGCACATCGGCGTCTTCGAAAACGCGCCGGTACCTCAAAAATATCATCGGTGTATAAAACAGCAACAAAGCTGTAAAAAAGAGCCCGGTCTCAAACATGTTCCGAGCCCTTAACACAAATTGGCTGGATCCCTAAAACACATCCATAGAAGAAGAAAAAGCGCAACGGGTAAAAAAACCAACACCTAGCTAGGGTCACGGCTCGATAGCCAATATGGGAGCTTATTTACCCAAAGAGATGAGGTGCATCAAAGGTCAGTGTGTCTCCGGATTTCTTAATCACGAGAAAATGTGGGAAGAAGAAGAAAACTAATACATCGAATTGAATTCATCGATTTTTTCCAGTGAGCCGCATTACCAAACATTCCACATGTCAAATGTGGCACAAGACTATCACGTGACAGTAATTAGCAAAACGTGGGATACCTAGCAGAAACCGGAGAAGCGCACGTAGAGTGGCGAATGCGTCGACTGCGCAAGGCGGGTGTACACGGGCACGAACGTTGGCGTTTTGGCGACCGGGCGTTATTAATTGGAATGCTTGATATTGGCAAATTTTACATTTTTGAGTGATTTGTTCAGGTGTAATTTTAGCAGTGTGAGGTGACTTTTCAAGGGATACCAAAAGAAAAACCTTCAAACAGGATGGAGAGGAGTTAGGGTGAAATCCGGTGATTCAGAAATAATGGTGGTAGATTTGGCCCCCTCCACAGGACAGTTAATTTGGTCACTAATTATTCTATAACAAAAATATAAAGAACCACCTTATAATTTTTTTTTTGCTGGAAATCCGGGACTTTTTTAACGGGGGTAGGTGAGCACCTTCCAAATCAGTTTGCCTCCTCTCGCAAATCCTAGGTACGCCACTGCCATGGCATGACAATTTGACCTGTTGATAGCTACAATCCGCCGCAATGGACGGTGTACTCCGCGGCCCCGGTCCGCCACAGTGGACGGTGTGCTCCGCAGCCCCGGTCCATTACAATGGACGGTGTACTCCACGGCCCTGATCCGCCACAGTGGACGGTGTGCTCCGCGGCCCTGGTCCGTTACAATGGACGGTGTACTCCACGGCCCTGATCCGCCACAGTGGTCGGCTTGCTCGGCGACCCTGATCCACCACAGTAGATGATGTACTCCGCGGTCCTGATCCGCCGCAGTGGATGCTATGCTTCGCGGCACTAGTCCGTCATAGTAGGTGTGCCTCACGGCCCCGGTCCACCACAGTGCACGGTGTACTTCGCGACCCTGGTTTGCCACAGTTGATGATGTACTCCGCGGCCCTGGTCCGCCACAGTGGACGGTGTGCTCCGCAGCTCCGGTCCGTTACGGTGAACCATGTGCTCCGCGGCACCGGTTCCCCAGAGTGGATGGTGTGCTTCGCGGCTCTGGTCCGCCATAGTAGAAGGTGTGCTCCACAGCCCCGGTCCACCACAGTGGACGGTGTGCTCTGCGACCCTGGCCCGCCACTGTGGACGTCAGGGTCGAAAAAACTGGCTTTTCCTGGATTTTGCCATCCATAGCATTATCCTCTGCACAAAATTATCCTCCATGTTGTTTCCTCCATGTGTTTTCAATTTGGACGTCGGATGGTGTTGTTCGACAATTAATTGCCCCGTGGTAAAGTGCTCAAGATTCACCTGAAGCTTCAAAGTGAGATTCTGATGCCAAGGTTTGAGGGAAAATATCCTCTCCGTATTTCATCACTGAGAAATTGTCCTCTCCTCATTCAGGATTGCAAAGTATAAATCCAACCCTGGTAGACGGTGCATTCACCACGGCCCTGGTCAGTCATAGTGAACGGTGTGGGATTAGTCACGGCTTTGCATCATCTTTCCGAGCAGTTTTGTGTGCATTAGTTGTCACTTTCTCCGCATTCTACCGTTCACCTTACCATTAATAGGTACCAATGTCACCCATGCATTAATATTTCCCAATTCGTCACAGCCATTGAATCTGATTGAGACACAGCTGCTCTTGTTGTGCATTTCGATCGATGGATATTGATGCCATCAGAAAAGCAAGTTTTGTCAGCAGCGAGATTGACTTACTTCTACTAGGGTAATGAGTACAGGTACTGACAGCAGCGCGGCCAGAAATGCTTTTGGGGGCCGCACCCTTCTGGCCTTATTCGTGTCCCTCGCACCTATATGAAGACTCCTTACGTCTGCCATGGGTTTCTAGTGTCCGACATTTTGCACCTCTTTATATTTGCTCTTTATCTTGATATGCTTTATATTTGCTTTATATAATAAGGTCCGGAAACACGAAGTCGGGTCATCTCGGATCATTGTTTGTTCACACAATGTCATGGTGTACTACTTCGGTGGCTCTAAAACCGAATTAAAATTTCAATTCACAGGGAACAGTAGCATTCGGCATAAGACGACATTGCGGCCGCAATATCGCCAAGGCAGCGGACGCGCACAAAAATCCCAACTCCACACGCAAGACGGCAGTGTAGAATATCCATAATACTTGACCTGACCTAACACCATTGACCTTGTCACATATTTGAAAGCAGAATGTCTATATCATTCTTATATCATGTTCTGCACGAAAAGTTTTCCCCTTACTGCGATAAGAAGAGACAATTTGACCTGACCTCCGTTTAGTAACCTTGACCTTGATTGAAATTTTGGGAAAGCAGAGTTATTTGATTTGATGAAAGAACAGTATGATCTGGATTTGGTGCTGCTATGCTGCAATTACTGCGAATGGTGGCATTTTGGAAATTTTGGAATATTATCCTCCTTGGTCCATCCCAAGTCAATTTCAAGGGGAATTAGAAATCAAATTGATGAATGAGGTCAAGAAGGCAAATATGGTGGGGTCCAAGCGCCACCAAAGGTATATAAAAATCCGCACTACCTTTTGGAAGGAAAGGACTACAAGGACTAACAGGGTTGCAGTGAAAATGCTCCTGTTGCGACACACCTGGTGCGGGGCCCATTCCAATTCCGCCGATTATGGGTCTTCAGCATCCCAATCCAGTGTGAAAAGAATACATGCATATTATGCTGGATTTCAAATAATGTAATTGTACCAGAATTTTGGCGCACTGTACAATCATTCCAGGACATGCACAGATGTGTGGAGTTTCGCTTGACAAATATGCTTTGTTCTGGCGTATTTTTGCCCAAGTTACTTATCCAGATATCTTGAATAGTATACATCTGGAATAGATGGTACTTTTCCACTCTGGCCAGGATATGGCTAGGATATGGGACTTCAGCATCCCAATCCAGTGTGAAAAGAATACATGCATGTTATACTGGACTTCAAACTGAAATAATTGTGCCAGAATTCTGGTGCACTGTATAATCATGGCACAAGTACAGATCTGTCGAGTTATGCTTGAAAGAAATGCTTGGTTGAAGCATTTTTTCCAAGTTTTTGCCATTTTGCCAAGTATCCCTGGATATGTACCATTATTTAATTTTGTCTGGAACTATCCTAGATATGTCTAGAGTAATATGTCTTCTCAAGTTGCTTCAACATGGGCAACAATTTAAAACCAGTAAAGTTTGGTTGAATACATTTCCGTTCAATAAAGCTGTCATGAGCTGTAGCATATCTGTACATGTGATGTAAGTCTGGTGCTGTGTGTCAAAATTCTGATGGAATTCTTCAGCTTCAAAGCAAGGAGGGTTGGACATGGTTGAATTTGTTATTTAATGTTGCATTTCGAGAGCAAAATGTTTAACATTCCATTCCAAAATTGTAATTGTGCTTTTCTGAACCATTAACTCCTTTCTGTATTTTCCAGTTAGCTTGGGCATGTCAATCAAACAGGAAGAAGTTTGCAGTCATTTGCAAACATCTCAAATCTTATGGTGAAAAGGTCCCATATATTATAATCCCATATATTCCAGATAATTCCCCATGGAGGATAATTTTGTGGATGACAAACATCCAGTACAGGAACATTCTTTCAACCCTGGTTGGACGGAGTACATGTTAGCAGTCAGCAGGCTGGATTTGTGCTTTGCAATCCTGGATGTGGAGAGGAAATTTTTCGGTGTAATTGAATATGGAGAGGATATTTTTATTCCAGCTTATGGCATCAGGATCTCGGCTTGTACTTTCCAGTTAATCTTGAGCACATCACAGAGCAGTTCATTGTTAAGAACCATTATGGACCTGCAAGTGAAAACAAATGAAGAAGATTTCCTCAAGAGGATGATGCTCTGGATGCCCCAAATCCAGGATTAGCCAATTTATCCAACCCCGGCAGTCACTGATCTGGTTGTATATGTACCCCGCCCTTTCTGATTACTATCGATCGCATATTCTTCAATGCTCAACTGAGTGGGGTGATGCCAGGGTGCAAGATTTGGCTTGTGAGTGCAGTATATTGATATATTATGGCCAGCCAAACATTTGAATTCAAATTAGCATTATTCGCGTTGATCTCAGTTAATCCCACTATCACCTATTATTATATTCCCTGCATGCATTGAGTTTTGTGTGAACCCATTTCTCTTTTATCAAGGTAAGCGGGATATCGGCCTTTACGTCGGTCCTGGCTCCGCACTGCAAGAGCCGAACTAAGAGCATGGATTCGCGCGGCTGCTTCAAGGACAGCAACAAGAAGTTGTCGTACAAGATGGACAACATCCGCATAGTCAGTGACCTGCGCGCCATCCAGGCTTCGCCGACCGAGAGTGTCGTCGGCGCTGTACTGGCGGCTGCGTCTCGCCTGCATATTAGCGGGTTGATTTCCAACACCGTGCCACCAGAGTCCGTCCACGCCGCTTACCACGTCCTGACGAAACTGCCGTGCTCGCAGTGCAATTATCGGCACTGGTGGTACATCTGTGGCTTATCTACATCTGTTTGGCACACATCGCGTGCTGACCACCAAAACGTCTCACATCAGTTGATCGTTCGACGGAACGCCCCTGACGTGGCACGCAAACTGTATCACAGAAAGTGCTGCAAATAAACCCTTGCCTGAACAATTGAACAACTTTATACTTGCGAGCATTGGGAAGGGGGGGGCGATGGCATGAACTGTGATTTCCGCTACAAGTCGTCAAGGCACCTTTTAGAGTTTAGCATATCCTACGTCTGCAGAGATGTGGCAAAGTGGTGGCAACTACCTGTGATACTTGTGATGACTATTTGAGACGTCCGCTGCCGCACCTGTGAGGCGACTACTGCCACGGCTGTGAGGTGGCCACTGCTACGGCTGTGAAGCGGCCGTTATTATGTTTGTGAGGCGGCGACTGCCACGGCTGTGAGACGATGGCTGTCATGGCTGTGAGGCGGCCACTGCCACGACTGTGAGGCGGTCACTTACCACACCTGTGAGAGGGCCGCTGCCATGGCTGTGAGGCGGCCACTTCCGCACCTGTGGGGCGGCCGCTGTCATGACTGTGAGGCGGCCACTTCAGCACCTGTGAGGCGGCCGCTGTCATGACTGTGAGGCGGCCACTGTCATGACTGTAAGGTGGCCGCTGCTCTGGCTGTGAGGTGGCCGTTGTCAGGGTTGTGAGGAAGCCGCTGCCGCAACTGTGAGGCGGCCACTGCCACGGCTATGAGGCGGCCACTGCTGCGACTGTGAGACGGCCATGGTCAGGGCTGTGAGGCGGCCGCTGCCGCACCCGTGAGACGGTCACTGTGATGGCTGTGAGGTTGCCGATGCCGCGGCTGTGAGGCCGCCACTGCCGCGGATAAAACTGATCGGCATTGGTGTGAAATGTTATCTTAGTCATGCCCAATTTTGCATTGTCTAGAAAATTCTTTTTTATAGGACGCTATTTAGAAGTGCACCACTGAAATTCATATAGATCAGGATTCCATCCATATCAGCGTATTTTCATGTTTCTTCCACAAAATATATCCAGCTGAAAAATGTGCTTAAGAAGATATTAAAGGAAAGGGCTTATGCCTACTAGTTCTGTTACTGCCGTCCAAGTGTAGAAGTACTGTACCTATCAGTAATAAAAAATCGTTCTTTTGTATGTGATGTAAGATGACAGCTAATGGGAATTATAAATATTCATCTGGACTAGAAATGTAATCTATTCTATATGTAAGACAGCTTACATTTTCAATACGGTGTTTCATGCGGTCGCTATGCGGCCCGACTACGCGAGACATCCAGCCGCCGCGACCGGAAACCCGCGCCGCCGGGAGAAATTTGTGAAAAGCAAGCGCAAACACGAAGCCTAATCGTCGCCGAAACGCCCACACCCTACTGTCAACAGCGGCCACTTGGTGCTACTGCCAGAGCAAGCAATGACTTCCGCCTAGCCACAGGGTATCAGCCTAGAAGCAGCCATCGCTCTGGACAGCCGGAACCGCCAACCGCCAATCAGCGGCCAGCAGTCTCCAGTCACCAGTCACCAGTCACCAGTCACCAGCCATCAGCGTCACCAGCCGGCATCATCAGCCACCAGCCAGGCCACGGGGCACAAAGAGATGGCGTGCGTTGCCTGACGCCTGGGGCCGGCCGCTCCCAGGGGCGACGCCATTTATAAGCGCCACCTCGGGGGGAGTCGAGGCAGACCACCCAAGAGCGTTGTCGGAGGCACACCACCCAAGAGAGTCGTCGGAGGCACACCACCCAAGGCAGTCGTCATGGGCAGACCACCCAAGATGGTCGGAAGCACACTGCCCTAGAGAGCAGTCGAGACCTTTGTGAAGTGCAGTGAATGTGGACAATGATGACTTAAACTATGAATTTCGCTCGCGTGCGAGTCGACTGGGCCACCCCGCCAGACAGCGAGAACGAAGCTGACAGCGCGAAATGTGAGTGAACCAGACCAGGTAGTGGCGAAGTATCCTTCACCCATCATGCCCAAATGTGACCCGTCCTCCACCGGTCTTTTTGTGTATGTGATGGCCCCAGCCAGCGGTGGTATTGGTAGCCCTGGGAAGGGTAAAGGGGAGGAGCGAAGTGTGTGACGATTAAGGGTATTATGGAGCCTGGTCTCAAGGTTGCTGTGCATGATACATGAATGTTTATAGTTTATAAATGAATGGTAGAAATGAATACATAACAACGCACGCACAATACTGATGCGAGTTTAGACGACAGAAGAACCACCTGGTTCCTGAAAGACGTGAATGAAGAGGACAGGTCTTCTGGCTCACCACATGCTAAATAACCACCTTCTTTCCCTGGAGAATTAAAGTATCGTAGGAGATCTGCTGGGGCCCCACATCACTCAGCGGATAAGATGTGCAAACCGACCCGACAAGGTGGGAATACCCCCGATCTCTCCCCCACTGTCGCTCTGTCCTTCTGTTTCTCCGTCTTTCCCTCCCCCCCTCTCTCTCTCTCTCTCTATCTCTCTCTCTCTCTTCTCCCTCCCTCCCTCTCTCTCTCTCTCCCTTCCTCTCTCTCCCTCTCCCCCTCTCGCTCGCCCTCCCATCAAACGTCAAACACCTGTTTCCCATCAAACAGGCAGCTTGCCCGGTGCCGCCGAGCCAAGGGTCCATTAACCCTTGTGGAGGGAACAGACAATAACCGTTAACCCGAATAGTCAGTAGTAAATGGGAGTATCGCACGACATGGACATTTTGTTTATCAGAAATCCGCCATTTCAGTGTGTTTACCTGCATATATATTGAAATTTGCATCATATTCAACCAGACAATGGGCTTGGTTCCGGTGGGTTTATGAGGGTCTTGATGTCATCCTTGACTGAACGTAACGTTAGATCCCATAAGTGGTAAACCGCATTCGCACTGCTGACCCACATTTTTGACGGAGGAGCATCCGGTTACTGTCATTGCGGGTATGCTGAAGAAAAAAATGTTTGTGCAGATTTATAGCCTCTCGCGGAACAATGTTGTCAATTCCGCCCATCAAGCCTCAAGTAAGCGGCCCTTCATTTGTACATTCAACATGAATATCACGGCAATCGGTGTTGTTCCACGCTGGTCTAATGCTTAAAGAAACTCGTAGAATGGAGACCATAAATAAGGATGCAAAGGTACCACGCTCCGTAAGGCTTGTCGCTCGTAGCGACAAGCCTGCAGGTTTCTCAGGTTGGAAAGTGAGGATCAGTGGCGCTTTTAGACAACGCCATCTTTTCTGCGATGGAACGTCCTCATGAAAAATGGTGGTTGCTGCCAATATTCATATTTGCATTGGCTTTCTAATGCCATGTCTATGAAATTGGAATGCAGGGTACCCATGAAACAAATGTTCTGCCTATGCATATAAGTGGGCAACATCAGAAGTTTGGTCAATCCGGCACCGCGACATAAAAATAATATTTACATATCAAGTTCAAGATCCCGCATTTTATATTCACCTGATGCACAACTGAAACTGACTTGGAAAAACCTTGATCCCGGCAGGTGCAGTTGCGCCATAGGCCAAGGGTGATATCCTTGACGCCATCATAAACTGCAGAAGTGGAAAGGAGCACAAATATGCAGTTGATTCCCTTCTGACTTCCTAATATTTAATCGTGAAAAGAAACCCGACACCTGTGGATTACCTTTGGCAAGAATGCACATAGAAAATTTCCATTGCTTAGAATATCGTATAATGACAATTACACATTGTCATCATGGTAAACCCATTTAACGGTGCAGTGTGCATATTGCATCTGTCCGCTACCGCCAACTGGTGTTAATTGCGAGAACTACTGGTTACCAAGATGGCGCTGTCACCCGGGCACTTTGGATATCGGACAGCCCAGCAAACACAGAAGGCCCAACACATCGGACATCGGCGGTGAATCGACCACGGGTGTAATGGAAGCCGGAGAGCAAATGTCACGTGATCCGACTACTGGAAGACAATCGCTAGAGGTGGTTTATCATTCGCGTTATTGAAGGATGCACCACACTCGACATGCCGCACTGCGTGGGCCCCAGACTGGATTTACGGCATCAACTGTTACAGTTGGTTTGCCATTCGGGTTATCGAAGGATGCACCATAACAGACCTGCCGCTCTGCGATGCATCAACCATATCCACCGCATCAACTGCTCCCAGGTGCGCAGAAACTGTTCTAAAGGTGAGGGGAAGCGCCATTTTGAAGTCGATTATTTTCATCCAACTCCCATGGGATGGATGTTAAGCTCATACTTAACATGGTAGGATAACCTCCCATGGATGTTAAGCTCATATGGGGTGATATGTGGGGTGTGAGTGTGAGTTGGATGCGCTGACCCCTTTACCCCTTAGATTCCTACGCTCATGACTGCTCCTGTCACTGCTGACAGCTGTGTACCATGCTCTCTGTCCCATGCTCTGTGTGCCACGCCCGGTGTGTTATGCACATGCTGCACCGGGCGTGTGATTAGGGCGATAATTAAGCAGGAGTGGACCACGCCATTTCCAGGATATAATCCAGCATCCTTGCGTTGCGATGTTGAACACTATCCGTAGCCCAGAGCAGTCCTGAAAAACATCACCGTCGGGGATTGATGAGTTAAAGTTATTATCGAAGTACGAGTCGCAGGTGTGTGGGCTTATATCAAGCGAGTTGGAGATACGTCGGCACCGACATTGCGATGGCAGCGTGGCCGGACAGTCTCCACTTGCTGCCGGACAGCAAGTGTGGCTGAAACACGAACCACTTCCATCGTTTTCCACGGTAGAAAAGGAGCGTCACGGTCATGCTCTGAATGGCAATACGCAGTTTGTGACAGTTGGGTTTATATCTCAAAGCCTTCACATAAGCAGAAAGAACACAAACAAAATGCGGGAAGATTTTACATTTTGGTGTATGCTAATTTACCAATGTGGGGTCCTTTGTAAATGGTGGCTGGTGGTGGTGCACGCTGGTGGTGCATCACGTGAACTCGACCGTGCAGCATGCAGACCACAATGCCGCATGTTGCTCATGCGCTCAATCACTGTTTTTACACTTAACTTGTGGAAAGACTATGCAGTAAGCTATAGCGATCAAAGGAAACTTAAAACTCTCCAAAACAAATGTCTGCGCATGATTACAGGAGCTGACCCCACACCGCCCACATCGCCCGCTTTACTATTCACCTCGCTGTGCATGTGAATTGGTGCCGAGTACTGAGCAACACACTTTTGCTGGATGATTATCTTCCGAACTTCTAGGGACCGTCGTTGAAAGTTTCATAAGCACCAATGAGACCTCAGTATTCTGTCTACCAACCAACTACCGCCAATGGCATCCGGAGTTCTGCAGAATACTGGATCATGAATTTTCTGGCAAAACTATCAGCGATAAACCAACAAGATAATCTGGTAGAAATTAAATGTATGGCGCTTATGAGACAAGAGGATCAGGCCTCCGCCGTTGGGGGCAGTCGTCACCATGTCGTCACAGCTAAGCCGCTCAATGCTGGGAAGTTTGGCTGCACTGCGTCCGGCCAAACCGCAAAACAGAACAATTCGCTGCACTTTCGCACGACGATAGTGGACCCAGCGCTTTACCCCTGCATGGTGCAGACAGCATCGTGAAGTAAGCTTTCCGCAGGCGGCTTCAGCGCCCAGAAAACCAACATGAAGTGCTATGCAATGGTAGTCGACAGGAGTCAAAGACAAGTTCTTGTTCGCATATTCCACGCGCAGATTCCTCAAGGCAGTAAGGTGCTACGTTCTTTCAAAGATTTCGCGCAGAAATATACCGAGAATACCGTGCCAGCAATAAATTTCAGCCGGCACGTGATCAGGATGGGCATAGGCTGTATCAAACAACTACAAGAAATCGTTCGGGATACGGGAAAAGTTTGTGACCTTTGATTACCATTGACGACACAAGTTTACGTGCAAAATTACAAGGACAAAATTTTGATGTCTCGACAAAAGTCGCCTCTTTGTTACCCTAACATACCCTAACCCTTTGTTACCCTAACATATCCATACGATGTGGCCCCTCGTTGCTGTCTAAATAAGACCGCCAAAGAAATAATCTTAACACATTGCATACATTCAAGCGCAGTCTCTTTTTTGTATGGGCATAAATGTTGTAAGAGGGCCTTAAGCTATCCTCTTGAACTTGTACTCTTGTACGATGTCGTGAGCACGGTCAGAAAGCATGCCCACAGTAGGTACATGACGATTCAGGTTGCCCCAAGGCTAAATCTGCTGCTGTTATCCATTAAGACCAACAAGAAGCACGACATGGGGAATATCGTGCGACGCCATCTATGACCGTCATGCACACTTATCGTGCACAGTGCACGTGGTCACTACCTCGTGCATGGGTCTAAGTCCAAGCGGATAGCCTAACAACGGAAGTCGTACAATATTCGTGCGCACACCTAGAAAGACACGAAACGTGAATGGATGGCGGATGGCATGTACTAAGTTAACTTGCTCAGTTCTCTAATAAAAAAGTTGCCACACACCTTTTATGTAGATCTCGTACGCTACGGTAAGATGACGATTGTTGTGAATTAAAGGTTTTGTCATCTTGATATGAAATTTTGCATTCACACCTGTTTCGCCAATGGTAATCGAAGCAAGATGTATCCCGAAGGATTTTTTCCTTTTTTTAGATGGGACACCCCAGTGCACAAAGACAACACACACACCTACACACACTTACCACACACTCAGCCAAATTCAAATCCAAAGGGAGGATGAGTGCGTTAGGAAGGCAAATGAAAAAGTGACGGGAAGAGTCGCGAGGAAGCTTCGCACATTTGCGTGACGAGCTACCGACTGACTATGACTCTGACTCTGATTCCGACTATGACTATGACCATAACTGTGACTATGACTATTACTATGACTATGACTATGACTATGACTATGACTATGACTATGACTATGACTATGACTATGGCTCTGAGGGCTTGTCAGTGAGTTAGAGGTTCCCACTACCGTGCGACAGAGTCGGATCCAGGAATCTGCTGGAGGCGGAGGGTGGGACTTGTTCTGGAGCGACGCCATTCCTCTGGCGAAGAGCGCCTTTTCCACTCAAAGGGGCGGCATCATGTGAAAACTTGTTGAGCGTGAGGGGGAGCTGGTGTACTCGAGCATCTTGAAGGCGCGCCTTCTTCCAGTAAAACTCATACCATACCATACCATCAGCGTCCCCCTGGATCCGCCACTGTTGTGAATTGCCCAATCGCCTGAGCAGGTGCAGGAGCTCGTGACAATAAAAACCAATAGCCTCTGACTGGCGCACGAGACGTTTGTGGCGCAGCTCGGATATAAATCCTGCTGCCAGATCGGAAGGTTGACCACTCGGCTACCTGACGCTGGCGACCGCAGACCTGCTCCCGCTGCCGCAGTAGCCAGTCCAGCGACCACTACATCATCCATAGCTGGTAAGCCGGGGGCGGTGGTATTCACCGAGATGGGCGAATAATTGTTTCCCTGCATAATTGGGCTAAATGTGTGGTTAATGCTTTCTTTTGTATCATCCGTGGCTTGTTCTGTAACGACCATTTGCCTACTTGGCAGACACGTACTATTGGTGTCACAAATAACTTGGCGGTCAGGCTGGACCCAGGCGTCCTATGAGGATATCACCTAAAGTATCCTGCATAGGTATAGGTGTGGTGCGGAGCAGTATACCTATGCAGGAAATTCAGGTGCCAAGACTCCCAACGTGACTGCCAAGCAGTTTGTGACGCTAATTATACACTCTTAGAGAGAATGGCGACGTGTATGCATTTTACCATATAAGATATGCGTGACATATAGGATGGAGAGACATGAGACATGAATACTTCATAGAATTACAATAAACCCCCAAAATTGTACTCATGTAGGATATTTAGTACCCGTTAATTACGACCCCTTCCGATGTATGGTGGGTACATTGGCAATTATCTTACAAGTCCATACCACCGAACATTTGTGGTTCTGCGTGGCAAAAAGCACAAAATGTTCTCCTTGATTCAGTGTATTTTTGGTTGCTAAGAGGGGGGGCGGTCCAGCCTTGGCTGCGCCTCACCTTCTGGGGTCTAAATTTGAATCCAGCGACCACTTTGCCATTGTACACTCAGGAGTGGCCATTTGCGAGCTTTTACAAGCCAATGTATCTACGCCCGTGATTATGTGAGCTATCAGGACTTGACATGACTTACCACGTTACTCATACACTCGATGAGGTCAGCCGAGATGTCGATACTTTTTAAAGAGCCTGAGTTACCATCTGACGAGACTGACGAGTTTTCCATTCGTGGGGAATAGCATGCAAGAGACACTGGTACGCATATTGGGACACTCCAATATTTGGACATCGAGCCACTCATATGCAATATTCTACGCTGTTGCCATGTTCAAACAAATCCCCTGTAAATTTGATGTCATTCTCACAGAGTGATGGCACAAATATCGGTCGTTGATCTATTTGAATGTACTTATTGAACCATAGGAATTGAGTACTTACTGATGTGACATCGTTGGTGTTCAATTGCGCTTTCATTTTACATGCTGCATCAATGACATATGCATAAAAATTTGGTACATCTATGTTAAAAAATGGGTCCTTATCAGCACTCGTTCGCAATATATCCTGTAATTTTAAACGTCCTAATCTACCTTGAAGCATGCGTTTCCAAATTAGTTTACTGTCGTCCATCATTCGCTTCGACCACATCAATTGCAGGGCTTTCATGTATCTGGTCATGTTCACTGGTTTAAGGCCACTCTCCTTTATTGACTGGCATAATACATCTTTCCTCACTTTGGGTGGTTTACTTCTCCATAAAAACTTAGAAATCTCCCTATCTATTGATTCGGTGACGTCATTTGGCAGACTCGTAACAGCCGCGATATTCGTGAACTGTGATAACATCAAAGCTTTACTGAGTACTATTCTACCTTTCAGGCTCAGGTCTTTTCCTTTCCATAAATTCATTGCAGCTCTCATCCGCCGCAGTCTTGGTCTAATATTCTCCTCAATACAGGCTACTTTATCCGAAAAATATATCCCTAGAGATTTGAATTTTGTCGTTGGCACAGCATCGTAAATTAAATCATTTATATTCCTGTCTCGTCCTAACCACACCATGTCGCACTTTTGTGTGTTCAACGTTAACCCTGACGCTTCACCAAATTCGTTCAGCATTTCAAAGGCCGGTATGGCAGGTCGACCACCTTTTACGAACATAATGGTATCATCTGCATACTGCGATGTTTTTATATCTACTCCATTTATTACGATCCCTTCAATACAATTTGATTTTCGAAACTTACATCCAAATATCTCTACCGCAAGCACAAGTGGAAGCCCCGAAATTGGACAGCATTGTCTAATTGCTCTAGTAGGGCAGAACCAGCTAGATGAGTGCCCATTCTTTAATATAGCTAATTCTGGCCTTGCATAAATATATGAATCCAACGAATAAAGTTATCTCCAAAATTAAACGCTTGCAATGATCTCATTAAAAAATAATGTTCTATCGAGTCAAACGCGGCCGCGAAATCCAGATTTAGTAGAACACCTGATAGACCTTGTTCTTCCTAATAGTAATGACATCATCTACCAATCTCAAATTGTCTGCAATGTTTCTACCTTCAATAAATCCGCTTTGCCCTTCTGCTACTAGACTGCCAATAACCGCAGATAATCTCAGTGCTAACACATTTGCGACTATTTTGTAAAGAATATCTATCAAGACTATCGGTCTCTTGTTTTGGAGCCGAGTCTGGTCGCCTTGTTTTGGCAACAGTGTTTTTAGCCACGCCTTTGAGTAACAAAGAATTATCCTGCGATATATACATAATTGATGCAATCCATTACCAGTGATCCAATATGCCTCCAAAATGCTAGAAAGAATTCCTTTGCAAAACCTGATGGTCCTGGAGTTTTGTTCTTTGCCATCGATTTCAAGGCGAATATACTTCTTTGATATGCGAATGCATAGAGATGCATTCATTTTCCGCTAAAGGCCCTTCGCACCTATTTTTGTCTATTTCGGACAGTTGTGGATTATCTGCATTTTTCAAATATCTATGAAATGATCCTTCCGTTCGATTCGTCCTTGTACTCGTATATATTTTGTTGTAGTACTGCACGCAGCTGTTGAGAATATTCCTACTTCTTGTGACTTCGTTGCCCTGACTATCTACAATTTACCGCAACATTTTATTATCTCTGGCTCTAGACTGTAATTTGAGGAAATAAGCTGTTGGTGTTTCTCATTCCTCTATCCATTTGACGCTACTAAGTAGCTGTGCCATTTTTGCTTTTTGTTCTCGCAAATTCTCCATCTTTCTTTGCACTCATTGTACCCCTGTTCTTTATCAGCACAATGTTGCATCTCTATAATTAATTTGACCATGCATTTTAACAGCTCTTTCTTCTCTCTATGTCTCATGTGAGCCACCTGTTTCCCACTCTGAATACTTATGTTTCTTACTTTTCCCATCAACACCTCAATCAGCAATCCTTATTCTCAATATTTTGGTAAGGTCCACTGTTCTGTTTTGCCAGCCGTATTTCTTTCGTGACCTTTGGCCCGAATATTTCGTTTTCTAATAGATAATTATTAAATTTCCAAGTCCCGGGTCCTCGCTTATCACTAGAGTACTTTACACTTAGAACCAGCATGTGATGGTCCGATCTAATGCTAGGTCGAATTTATATGCTTGCAACTCCGTGATTTGTTACTATTAATTCAATGATGAAAAATAGTCCAATCGCGACTGCTGAGATTGCATAGCACCTCCTCTTCTCAATGCTCTCCATGGAGATGGAGATATACATTCTCAATGGCATTGAATAATACAAAGAATACAAATTAAAATCAGAAGAATAAAAAGTTCGGCAAAATTACTTCTCGGGACAGCGCCACTAGGTGGGCAATGCATTTGTAATGTGCACAATTCATACAACAATAAATTGATTCAATCTCTTGAAGTAATATTTTTTTACTTCTCCTTAAATTCTGATTCATGAGAGATGCTCAGTGACTCCCATTCTGACTGAAGGTATATTTTCCATGATTGATTCGAATATCCTTCTTTCGCAACAATTGTGCTCACTTATTGAGCACAGGAACGCCACTTTGTATACGATAAGGGGGAACTAGTCCCTCAATCCTAAATTTGTGCTCCAGTCATTAATTTGTCGCCACAATCAGATCGAGGTTTAACCGTTGGGGCTATGGAGGCGCCCTTCCAGAAGCTCCAGTGCGTGCATCCCACTCCGCGCTCAACGAGTATTTTTTCCAGCCGATGGCGGCCATCTTCGGAGAAGAATGTCATCAAAAACATAAATTAGCCCCCGACCAATTTCACAAAATGTCACCCGGGATTGAGCCGTGTCTGATTGCACGATCTTCTCGGAGATTTCAATCAGAATGTTGAACGGAATGTTATGTTAATCTACATAGCTGGAATACAGCGAGGCCGACTCATAGGAATTGTATGACATGCAACTTCTGATGCATGCATCAGGGGCGGGTCTAGGAATTATCATGGGGGCACTTTGTCTCTGGAGGGACGACATTTCTTCGGAGGAGGACCTCTGGCTGAAAAATTATTGAGTGATGGGGATGGGTGCATTGGAGCACACTGAAAACACATTGGAGCATACAGTCTTCTTCCCAGGGGTGATTTGGCTGAAAAATAAGAGGGGGTGCACTCGAGCATTCCCGAAGGGGAGCCTTTTTCCGGCAGGAGGGGCGCCATTTCTTCGGAGTAGCATTTCTGGCACATGCCCCGTGTGCCCCAGCACCGGGGACACATGCCCCCAGTGCTCCCTGTATCTGCCCCTGGCATGCATACTTGCACATATAATACATATGCATATGCTCGCACATGCACTAGTTTGTACCTCACCTGTGAGGTTGGTATGTATGCATGTCATGTAAAATTCACCGAGGAATTCAAACACATTTTCTCGCTGGACGCACCATGACTTTATAAGGATAAAAATCTGCAAAAATTGTCTTCCTAAACAAACGAGGTGCATCGGAACCAAACGGGTGGTCACAATGGATCCAGTCATGGCCGCTATTCACTCCTGCTTGAGTAAAGCATGGTTCATTGCATGGCTACTGAGGCATCCATCTCCATATTCAGGCAGCTGGGAGTAGGGCAGTGAGCAGTAGGGCTGCGTTTGGGCCTACGTTAAGTTTAAGTTTACGTTACTTTTAGTCATTGGAACCAGCTATCCGGCTCAAAAGAGCATTGCTGCAATCGATAGCCACGTTAATTAGAGAAGTAAAAGGAACTAAACGCGTTGTTCAAAGATGCAAATTATCGAGCTGTACAATTGTATTTGTTTTCCAACCGGGCTCCCCTCAAGAAAATCCTGGCTGCGCTCCTGGTCGCCAAGATTCGTGGGCAGCTTGCAAAAGGTCATGGCGGCCGGCATTTTGCGGGGCGTGTTGGTGGACAGCAGGATAAGATCACCGTTCCGCCGACCGCACCAAGGCTGCCGGCCAAGTGCTGATCGGGAGACAATAGAGCTTCGTGCACATGGCGACCTTGGCCTCAGCTTCACTTCCGAGAATAGGTCTATTCTCCGCACTTGGCTGTGTGCCCGACCATTGGGACCGGCGGCAGCGGCAGCAGCGACAGCTGTCGTATTCGCAAAGAAGCATGCGGTGCCCTTATGCGCAGTTCTTTCGCTCACTGCCTGACGTCCAACTGACCGCTGAGGTAGCAGGGGCGGATCCAGGAATGTTCATGGGGAGTGCACATTCCCTCGGATGAGGGGAGCCTTTTCGTGTCAAAGGACACGCCTTTCTCTGAAAAGGGCGTCTTTGGCTGAATAATCCCTTCAGCAGGGGCAGGGGAAGGGCACATTCTAGCCTAACCCTTACGAGGTGACTGCATCTCTCAGAGGCAAAGAGTGAAGTAGTCGGGAGTAGCAAGTTCAGCTCATGACGCTTTTATGATAGTTCTTCCACTTCACTAAACGAATAACGCTTACACCAGGCTTTCAGGCCTACCGCTCTGAGTCCAGCGCTGGCCTCGTCACCGGAGAGATCACGTGCCCATGTTTTCAGCCCTGCCGCTCGAGAGACCAGCGCTGACCCCGTCACCGCAGTAGTCACGTGTGTACGTGTTCAGCCGTGCCTCTCCGACACCAGCGTTGACCATGCGGCTGTCCGCGGTACTGCTGCCGCTGCTGGCCGCCTGCTGCTCGCTGGTTCTGGCAGAGCCGGCCATCGGCAACGCACCTGGTGAGTGGAGCGGAACCACGGCAGCTTCTGTGGCTGCAGCTTGTGCAGCGCCTCCAGCATCTGCACCCAGTGTTCAAGTCGACATGGGTACATTGTGGACTGCACCCACTGTCTTGAGCATAGATGCAATGAGGAATGACGCATGATTTGTATTCCTTAGGCTGCGTATTATTACCCACCTGTGCATAGCTTTTGATGTGTTCTAAACCTTGACCTTACATGGCAGTGGAGCCTGTCTCTGTCGATGATACGCGCAAATGAACAACAACCAAAGAATGATACATGATGCTGTAGGACAGACAGTGGAGCAGCCATGATTTTCCTAACGGGGCCAGACGAAGAAAAAATGCGAAGAAACTAACGTAGCTTTCGTCACGCGTCGCGCGCCGAAAGCATTCTCAATTTTCTCCAACCTTAAGCTTTCTTAATCCGAAAGCTTTCTCAAATGTCTCAAATCTCAATTTTCGGCGCGCTTCGGGCGCCGAAAATGGTTGTTTTTCCTTGATGACAATCTCAAAAGTTCTCGTTTGATCTAGTGTATTTTTAGTTGCTAAGAGGGTGAGGGGCCCAGACTTTCGCCCCCTTGGCTGCATGTTTCATGACAAGTACGCCTCAGCGCCTTTCACTTGTTGCCAATAATAACATCAATGCGACAGCTCCGTATTTGGATTGACAGATTATTGATATCACGGCATCCTGCCAACTCATCAAGTCAAAACTGTCCCACCATCACACGACACCAATAATCACGATATCACTCAGTGACTTCTCCATTCCAGGGCCGGATCCTATAATTATGGGACACATTTCCTGGGAGGGGAGCCTTCGACAGAGAAATCGGTTCAGCGAAGGGGAGGTAGGCTGCACGAGAGCACACTGAAGGGGCACTTTTTCGTCTCAAGGGGCGAATTTGGGACCTTTCTAAAGGGACTCCTTTCCTGACCGGAGGGCGCTACCTTTCCAGGGTAGGGGTACATGCCCGTAGTTCCCCCTCCGTATCCGGTCGGTGTCCATTTCTCTTCACCCAGCGCAAATAATCCACTTCAACTTTGTTTTTAAAAGTTTTTTTTCTATGCGCCGTAGACCAGATATAAAATAAACCAAGATTAAGACGTCGAACATACACCCACGCCGGCGAGTACCGACAATCACACAATCCATCGGGAAAATACAGACATCACGTTCTATACCAGAGACCTCACGCAAATATAAGTGGCATAGGCATCGAGTAGCTTTTCAAGTCTTGCCCCAAAATTGTTCAGTCCCATACCGCAAAATCGCGTGGTGCTCTATCATGCGCAGAATCAGCACCGACACCTGTACTTCGAGAAGCCGCATTATTCCTGACTCGTGATCGCCAGTGTTCCGGGGTAGCGCTAGTGCGCTACCCCGACCAAAAGGGGAGAGGAAAATGACTGTTTGTCCCCAATTTCCACGGCAAGGAGGATGCCCACATTGTCCATCCCTAATCCGCTAATAGATCCCGACATCAGTTTTCAGTGTGATTCTTGCACGTGCATAGCTGTCCCGAGTCGCCTCGCAGTCTCTTCCTGTAAATTATCGATCAGCAGCAGACATTGCCGGATCCAAGTCATGACGCAAGCAGTCGTGATACCAGCACCGTTGATACTGTGCTCAGTGTAACTCGTGGTGATGCCTGATGCTGTTTGTGCTGATAGTTGTTGCAGCACAAGAGGAGAGCAGGAAGGCCGAGATGGTTCAGCTGGTGACCCAACTCGTCAATACATTCGTATCGGGAAACTACGAAGAATTTGTGTAAGTGTTCCTCAGTGGTAGGATGGAAGCGCAAGGCAAGAACAATAAGAAACAATACGCACCCCTTACATAGGTTGTGCATTGAATACTCATGTAGGCTACCACACGCCATACAATTTCAACTCAATATTACCACCGCGACTGACCTTGTTTATCAAAAGCACCGTAATCATCCCAGAGTGTAGGCTAGGACGAGGCAGGTGTCAAAGACAATCTTGAATTTCACTATTTCCATGCAACGCCCATAATGTTAATATTAAAATTAATTCAGATTTTGGGCACCTGCCTCTCTCCTCTTATCATACACCATCTTTGTGCACCGGCAATGCGCAGACTAACCCGGCAACGTCAGTAAGCTACCTTGCTCAGGTGCAACGAACTCGGCGTTAGCATTGTGCTACTAGGAACGACACGTATCACCGGTAGAGCGAAGCCTATGTCGCAGCTTCTGTCGACCTGCCTCGTCAACATTGGCAGGGTGCAAGCCAGCAAATTGGACTAAATTTGACCGGTGTCACTGGGCACATGAATGCATGCATGCTTGGGCACACTCGCATCAACCATTGGGTTCCAAACTGCATAAAAGTCATGAATTGGCTACAAGTGGGTGCAAAATGTGCGTAGTAAATTGAGGCCACATATATATGTATATCCCGACAGGCGCATATGCACATGGTTAAAAACTGAATATACTCATATATGTATGTATATATATATATGTATATATATACATATACACATATATATATACATACATATATATATATATATATATATATATATATATACATATATATATATATATATATATATATATATATATATATATATATATCTATATATATATAAATACATATATATATATCCTAAAATATATATGTATATATATAGATATACAAATCAATGCACATGCCATCCACAAACAACGTGAACAGGTGGCGTTGCCGTACATATAGTAAACGAGGTGATCACGCCGCCCTGGTAGCCCAGCTGGTTAGAGCGCTGACATACAGTTGGTTAGAGCGCTGGTCTCCTCTGTCCTGGCAAGACAGGGTTCGAGTCGCTTCACGCACTCGCATTTAGCCACCGGCTGGGAGGGTCAATTGGCAGCTGGTCCGATAAGGCCGGGGACGAGCTACCGGGCGGACGTGTCGGTGCACTGCTGGCGAGTTGAACTATCGGTGAAAATTCTGACGTTGAACTCTAATTCATGGAATGGCTGGTGGGGCCAGGATTCACGCAACAAGCTCTGCTTAGCAATACGACCCCGGTCCATAAAGCCACCCGAGAAAGAATTCGGACCAAATAAAAATGGCAGGGTTGCAGTGATACGCTATTGACAACATGATGCTAGAGTTTAACGCGCCCCGGTGCTGCTCCAGGCGACTCACTGACCCGAACCTGACGGCGTTCATGATGGAGACCATCGGAGACCTGGTGCATGGGCTGGACTACCACAAGTTCTACTTCGACCACCGTAAGTGCCACAGCTCTGCTCACCGGAATAACTGAAACAACATTGGTGCGGAGGAAGCGAGTTAGGGGAGAGGAAGAACTCCTCCCACACCCGCTAACTAGTCCTCTGACCTCCCTGGATCACAGCATGTGAGGAATAAGCAACCTCAGAGGCGCGAAATGAGCCACAGATTCACCTGAACCTGGGTGCAGACAGAGGTTTCGATCTACTAATTCATGGGATGACCCGCCCCGCAGATCCACCACACAAATCCACCGACACTGGAAGATTCCTTCGCCAACCCCTAAAAAAACCCCCAAATCAAACAAGATCTACTAATTCTGTGGAAGATCCACGGCACTGCGCAGATCCACAACATATAACACGAAATCAAACGGGAGATCCACCAGATCCACCGACACTGTGGAGATCCACGACACTGCACAGATCCACCGACACTGTGGAAGATCCATCGACACTGCGACAGATCCACTGACACTGTGGAAGATCCCCACCCGACAGATCCATCGACACCGCAAGAATCAGAAAAATCCACCGACACTGCGACAGATCCACTGAAGCTGTGACAGATCCACCAATGCTGCAACAGATCCACCCTGCAACAGACCACTGACTCCGCGATAGATCCATTGACTACAGCAGATCCACCGAAGCTGCAACAGATCCACTGAAACTGCAACAGATCCACCCACGCTGCGACATATCCACCGACCCAACTACAGAACCAAAAACGCTGTGGAAGACCTGCAGAGTTATAACAGACCCACCGATGTTGCGGCAGATCGGCCTACGCTGCAGTGTATTTATAAACGGATGCACTAATGCTTCGTCAGATGTACTGCCGCTGCACGCTGCCCATACAGAGAAATAAAATGACTTAAAATAAAGTAAAGAAAGACAAAAGAACGACGAGCGGAACTTCGCACTCAATCATGATCTTCGAACTGACGGAGTAGCGTGCGCTGAAACGTCCTCCCCATGTCGAAGACAATGGCCTGTGTCACCCCTGCCGGAGACGATGGCCTGTGCTACCTCTGCCGGAGACAATTACCTGTGTTACTCGTGCCGCAAACAATGGTCTGTGTTGCCCGTACCGGAGATAATGACTTGTGTTGCACATGCCAGAGACAATGACCTGTGTTATCCGTACTGCTGATAGTGCTGGGAAGGCGTATCGGAAACGCAACCATCGTCAGCCCTCATGTGCGGTTTCTGGGAGACGACGTCGCCTACGTCGCCTACGTCCGACTGGACCAGTTCTTTGACAGGTCAGGACAGGACAGGACAGAACACGCGTTTGCGTACTCAGCTCACACACTTCGAACAAATATTACGAGCAAGTGAGAGAAAATATGGTGACGAAAGCTGCTACAAAGATCAAAACTTAATGCAATGGTGTAATTCGGAATGAAAACATGGTAGCAATGTAGTCAAAAAGCTCTTCATACTTGAAGTGCGATAGAGTCTGGTCGGACCAGATCGAGTCGCTCCTACTAAAGTATTTCATCTATTTAAGAGAGAGAGAGAGAGAAAGAGAGAGGGAGAGAGAGTGGATTGGCAGGGGTTCGTACCAACTGGTAATTAACTCCCGCGATATTAACTCTCGCGACATTAACCCACGCGATATTAATTCCTGCGATATGAACTCCCGATATATTAACTCCCGCGATATTAACTCCCGCGATATTAACTCCCGCGATATTAACTCCCGCGATATTAACTCCCGCGATGTTAACTCATGTAATATTAACTCCTGCGATATTAACTCCTGTGATTACCGTGTTGGCAGACATGAATGTTATACTGCAGATGGGAAACGTTTCACCTGATGTTGTTCCGGATTTTCTGTTCATATCCAACAGTTCGGTCGAACCCTTAATTCTGGAAGTTTCTGTCTTCCGGATTCGTAGCATTATCGTGCTTGCCATCGTGTTCTGGTAACTTGACCTGTATGCCACAGCAACGGCAAGCCGCACGAGCTGCATACCGAAGAGACCAGGATCTGGCACCGGCGCGACGGCGCGTGGAAATATGTGCACGGCCACCGCTCCAGAACGTCCAACAACAACCAAATCGGCGCCCTGCGTCCACGCTTCAGAACGTCCAACAATAACTGCCCCAAATAGGTCCAGCGCACTGCGTCCACGCTCCAGAACGTCCAACAACAACTGCCCCAAATAGGTCCAGCGCACTGCGTCCACGCTCCAGAACGTCCAACAACAACTGCCCCAAATAGGTCCAGCGCACTCCGTCCACGGCCGACAGCGACGTCGTCCGTGCTGCCACCTCCCAGTCACCTGTGCTGCCATACGGGAGATGAGCGGCAACCACGGGCGGGGTACCATCACCAACCGAATCGCCCCACACACTGCTGATGACCTGATGCAACGCAACACTAATGCAACACAACACCGATGGAACACACCGCAAGCGGGCAGAATTGCATGAGTTTGTGAAGCACCCGTAAACAGTGGCGCAGCCAGGATTTTCCTAAGGGGAGGTACGATGAAAAAATGCATTGAAACGAAGAAGCTTCTGGCGCGCGAATGGCGTGGAAAATGCAGGGCTTTGCATTGTTAAAAATCTCAAAATTTATATTTTAATGCAATTATTTTTGGGGTAGAGAGGGAGGGGGACGACCCTCCGAACCCCCTTGGCTGCGCCTCTGTCCGTAATATTAACATGGGGCGATATGACTGGACTCTCCTGCATTCAACCCTATCCATGCATGGCGTGCAAAAACATATCTAGCACATTTTCTAATTATTCCCTAATGTTGATGGTGTTATGTGAATGGACGTTGGGCATTGCTGAGGTGTGGTAGGAGGCATAGTGGGAGGCATAGTGGCCAGCTGGTGAGGTTTGCATGTGATTGCGGTATTCTGGTCTGGGGTATCGGGTATCTGGGGTCTGGGGTCTGGGGTATCTGCGGTATTCTGGTCTGGGGTATCGAGCGGCCTAAACTCAGCTGATTATTGGTGCCCACCTGGGGCTGTCTCTCAGCTTCTCGATCTATTCCATTTGTGTTTGTGTGTGACGATGCGCGGGTTTGTTGTACTTTGCTACTGCAGCTGTCCCGCCGAGGAGGGTTCAGCGTTTCCGACACCACTCAGCGGTTCACCAATTTCCGTTTCCCACTGTATGCTGCTTTTGAAATACATGGTTCGTCCTGGATGGAGTTGTGCCGCGTGCTAAAGAGTATTGGTTTGTTCATTGCTTAGTCATGCGTGTCGCCAACAGGAAATGGGGCCCACCGACAGGTCAGGTCGTGTCAGAGGCAGAGGCGGTTCCGGTCCTTAGTGAGTGGATAAACTAATCTTATCTGGTCAGCCCATGAACAAAGGGAAACGGTCTCCGGCCGGTTTATTTTGCGATCTAGGAAACACATTATGCATTTTAAATATTTATTTTTAGCACAGAAGCAAAATCAATGAAGCAGGGTCCAGGGTCCACAGGCACTTTGGACTGTGGACTCGTAATGCATATGCACTTTGGACGCGCATACGCAGTACGAGTCCCTTTTTCCATCTCTGGTCATCGGTGGTGTCCCGTGGTCCAGGGTCCAGGGTCCACAGACACTTTGGACTGTGGACTCGTAATGCATATGCACTTTGGACGCGCATACGCAGTACGAGTCCCTTTTTCCATCTCTGGTGGTCATCGGTGGTGTCCCGTGGCTAAGCCAGGAGTTGCCTCAACGAGGCCCCGACCCAAAAACAATAAACGAAACTGACAACTTTCGGCGCACGAAGCGCGTCAAACACCGGACTCGAATGTTGCCACCTCTCGGTCACATATGTAGATAAAAGCACCATACTCCAAACAGTCTTCATTAGAGCTCGTGCAAGAGCTCGATCTAAAATTTTATGACTGGGACAAGTGAGATAGGATGGTAATTGGATAGTTTAGTATGGTCGCCGGATTCAAATATGGGGAAAGCAATGGAATGCCTCCAGGACAAGGGAACGCCTGAAAGGGTTGGCATGGATTTTACCAGGTAGATATAAATCTGTCCGATGGCGTCAAAGCTGAGGAGTACAACACGCACCCCTATGTCATCCTCACCACTGAACGAGCCGCAGACCAGCACCAGACCACAAAACCCGCAGACCAGCACCTGACCACAAAACCCGCAGACCAGCACCTGACCACAAAACCCGCAGACCAGCACCAGATCACAAAAGCCGCAGACCAGCACCTGACCACAAAAGCCGCAGACCAGCACCTGACCACAAAACCCGCAGACCAGCACCAGATCACAAAAGCCACAGACCAGCACCTGACCACAAAACCCGCAGACCAGCACCAGATCACAAAAGCCACAGACCAGCACCTGACCACAAAAGCCGCAGACCAACACCAGACCACAAAAGCCGCAGACCAGCACCAGACCACAAAACCCGCAGACCAGCACCTGATCACAAAAGCTGCAGACCAGCACCTGACCACAAAAGCCACAGATCAGCACCAGACCACAAAAGCTGCAGACCAGCACCAGACCACAAAAGCTTCCGACCAGCATTAGGCCAGACATTCGCAAGATGTCCTCTACTTATACACCGGACTTTGTGGCAAACCAAAATAATGGCCTAACAGTAAGAAATCACCACTTTCTGAAGAAAGAGTAACCACCTGCATTGGTGCCTTGGTGTTGTTTTATACTAAACATGTATTTAGTCTGGATTTCACGTACCTTACTGCTTCCGCCTTGACAGCAGAGACGTCTCGATATCATATTTCACACCTCTGGTAACTTATAACACGTGAGAATCGTGTCAATATTCCTTTATCTCACTCTGCCGACACAACACTCTATGCCGAATGAACGTCTCTGCACCACAAACACAACCGCGGTATAGTTTTCCGCCCACACAAGGTACGGCGCACTGGCGAGCCTGAAGAGCATTCCAGTAAGCTTCGAACTGTTGGAGAAACCCACCTGAGATCGACGAGGCAGGGCGGAGATCTGTGCGTGGCTCGATGTAGTTGAGATGGGGAAACGGCGCTTTGCCTGCAGTACAACAGAGCAGTACATTGCCCTTCCACCCGCTCTGAGACCGCTGACTGCCGCAGTTTGGGCAAGCCTTGAGGCGTCTTATGTCGCAGAGATTACCGTGAAAGGGCGAATTATCCGCATGTGTTCGTGTGGTGCTAGAATGTTTGATTTTTGAAGCCACCACCCCTGCTTACAGTACCCTATTTTACTCGAAATAACGAGAGGCTGTAATAGCCAAGAGTCCATCTTGGATCGTCCCAATACAAGTTTTCTTTGTCTTTTGCTGACCTCCGACCCAGCTGACCCCTACTCCCCCGACGGCGGGCCCCGGATGCGCGCTTGCCGCGCCGGGTTCGGTGGGCGGGGTTGGCCGCGGCGGCCGGTGGTTGGTCGGCCGCCGAGGCCGGTGCATGCGGCTGACCTTGGACAAGGTCACGCGCCTCCCGGCGACCTCGGTCCCGGCGCCGGAGCGGGCGGACGGCAGGCCGGGCGACCCGCACCACGGCCTGCACCACGACCAGCAATACGAGAAGCCGGAGCAGGTCACGGTGAGTGGTGGGAGGTCGCAGGAACGGCATGTTGACGAGAATGGAACTGAAGATAGCAATAGGCGATTCGGCATCGTCTAAGCCGCAGCACGGCAGCAAGTGAGTAGACCACCCGACTGACTCGACTTTCGGATCCGTGACTGGAGTCGCAACGTCTCGATGCCACTGGGTGGATGCCACTGCGTCACTCGCACGGGGCTCACTTACTGAAACTCTCACGCACTCATGCTCGTCCAACACGGGCCGGCAACTAAGGGTCGGCGGGTTACGGCGAGGAACGCCGCCGCCTAGCGGTGCCGTCGGACGTAAATGAGCCGACTTGCTTTGAATTAACATAGCGTAAGACGGCTACACAGAGGTACCATCGGACATAGGTGAGCCGAATTACAGAAAAGCACCGCACTAACCACACACATCCCTACATGATTTCACCCCTTCCTCACTAGAGTGCATGCCACTAATTACTACTAACTACAGCTAATACGCGGTAGCCGGCGTAAGGGGCGATGTGAGAAATTACCTCCTTGCCCCCACGGTAAAGACTCCTCGGTGCTCTTCGACAAGAGAAGACTTGTCCCGACAAGGTCAACTTCCATGCCAGCCCTCCCCTCCCCAAAGTAGCTAAGTAATCTTGCGGAGGAGCAAAGTAAACTAGGCGTTATCAAAACCGTCTCAACCATCTGGGAGACGCCCCCCCCCCCCGCCTTCAGCGCTTTAATGCCACATACACTATGACGTAAAACTCCTTGTACGTAAATATGCAATTGCCTTCAACTTGCTTGCAAAAACCACTCGCTTTAAAGGCGGCGCAAATGACCGCTATGGTTCGTCATGCCTCCAAGCACACTCCCCTCCCCGTCCCGGGAGTTTTCCCGCAAATCATCAGGAAACGCTAAATAATATGGATCGTGTTTGCTTCGTCGCATGTGTGTCAGATATGGCAAAGCTCTCAGATGTAAACAAACTAGTTGCCCAAACGTGGCCTGCCTCGAAGCGTGGTGAGGGTTCCGGTCGATTTGTTTACATTCTCACGGACTTGGGTCGTCACTGGGTTTAGCCAGCTGATTGCACGCAGGCGGGCACTGCCTATTGACGAATCCATGTTAGTTTTGCTTTCCCACCAGTTCTGGGGCTAAAGGTGAGTCATGGGTAAGGTCTGGAGGGAGCGTGGCCGGCTGTTGCTGCATGTGACGACTAAGCGACGGTGCTGCCACCTGAGCTGAACTAATTCGCTAGTGGCGCAGCCGCGCGACACACCTGGCCACTCCAGCAGTGTCGGCACAGGCCAGCGAGGATGGCGGTACCACCATCCAGGAGAAGTCGGCTGTCCTGCCACCGTTGTGCCCTAGTTACCACACACCTACTGGAACTAGAAACAGGCACCAACAAACACAAGTGCAGTCAGATCCTGGACGAGGAAGCATACTGTTCGACATCAGTCTGTGCGTAATTAGTGAGACTGTCGAGTCGCTAGCGCTACCACCGCTCATCTGGAAGCCAACTGGAGAGCGGACACACCGGCAAAGCCCAGGAAGGGCGTGGTTAGAAAAGTAGGTCACACTTCGGGTGAAAGTAACCGATAGGATGGTGCATGTGGACTGCGCGCCCTCACCATGGCTCGTTGGTCTAGGGGTATGATTCTCGCTTAGGGTGCGAGAGGTCCCGGGTTCAAATCCCGGACGAGCCCACCTTTTCCCGACGGAATATGAATACTAATAATGAGCAATGTCGTGGGGGTGCTCGGGACCGGCTCAACAAAATTGTGATGAAACACGAGATCAGTCAGATCCTGGACGAGGAAGCATTCTATTCGGCAAACGTGGAACTGCTTTATAAATTACAAATTGGCTCAGGCGGTGCCGTCGCCACGAAATTCTTCCACAGGGTGGGGGGCAAGGTTGAAAGGGGGCCTCCATTGTGTTAGGGCCACCTATTGATTTTTAGGCTTTTAATATGGTTCGCGAATGAGAAACATGATTTCATATTGATGTCTTGTTTGTTCTTGGCATGGTGCATCATTTACGCAAAACGCAATAGCAATAATCATTTTTCGCTGAGAAGTGAGCCATCCAGGGTATAAGTAAGTAATATGTGGATAAATACCTAAGTGCCAAAACAAACCTATGTCTTAATACATTTTCAACCAGAAAAAAAATCCCGCTAGCCTCAAGATTGCAGCGAGCTAGCAGGGCTGGTGCTAAGCATATCTTAAATATATCTCCCATTGATCGACCCACTTTTACGTCCTCCAAGTATAACTGAACATCGCTAGATTCATCACTACCGTTTGTCATTTCCACCAGCTTGATGTCATAAGCAAGCTTAAACGATCATTTCGCAGTCCTAGGACGACAATTTCGCGAAAGTGACAACGAGAAGTGGATTGAATTGGTTTTCTGATCGCCATCTTAGGGATTTATTAATTTGTATACCATTTGGTGCTGGCTGCAATGTACCTGGCACACCAGCTAAAATAACAAATCCTCAGCGAATAAATTCACGGCAAGAACAAGCATTGAGCAACAATGCATAAATGACAATGCAACAATGCAACAATGGCAATGCATAAATAATGCAAAACCTTCAAGTTCCACACCGTCATGGATTTCGCTGTGCTGTATCGTAGTTTAAATCACGTTATTGAGAAGGTATTGAAGCTGGGAAGCTCTAATCATGCAGGCTGTAATCACAGAAAACAAGTTTATAGGAAGAAAATGCATTGAAAATCATCAATCCTCCCATTTTATATGGGGCATAGGTGTTGTTTTGTATGCTTGTGAGGGGTAATTTTCTTCCTCAATGCTGGCTTTGCCCCAATGGGCGTATGTTTCTGAAAATTATTGGGGACCAGTGGTGTACCTATATTTGCATCAAGGGGAGGCAGGCAAACGGATTTGGAGGGGGCCCACTTACCCACATGAAAAAGTCCTCCGATTTCGACCCCAATTTTCTCAAAGGGGACCTTTTTTAAATACAATGATTAGTGACCAACTGAATTGTCCTGTGGAGGGGCCTAATCTCCCACTATCCTTTCTGATTCGTCGGATTGCAACCTCACACTGCTAAAATTACACCTATGCAAATCACTTTAAAAAGCATAATTTCCCAATTTCAAGCATTCCAGTTCATAGCGCCCGGTCGCCACGACGCCAACGTTCCTGTACGTGCACACCCATCTTGCGCATTCGGCGCATTCGCCACATTTCGTGCGATGCTACGATTTCTGCTAGGCCTCCTACGTTTTGCAAATTGCTGCCACATGATAGACTTGCGCCATATTTGACGTGATGGAATGCTTCGTATGGGCGTTCCCTGCGAAAATTCAATTAATTATATTCGATCATTAGTTCCCTACTTCCCACATTTTCTGGCGGTTAAGAAATGCAGATACCCGCTGAGCTTTGATGCACCTCATGTCTTTGATTAAATATGCTCCCAGATTGGCTACCGAACTGAGGCCCTGCCTCAGTGTTCTTTTTTGGACCCGTTGTGTCTTTCTTCGTCTAAGGATGCGTATTAGGGCTCCAATCCATTTTTATTGGGGTCCAACACATTTTCGAAACCCCTGCTCGTTTTTAGGGTTTGTTGCTTTTTTATGCGCGGATGATTTTTTTTAGCTGTCGGGGCGTTTTCAAAGATCCCGATGTGTTTATTTAGTGCCAACTATTTTTGTTCGTTTTGGGACCATATTGCTTTTTGCGGCCCCAGCCTCTTTGTGAGGACCTTGTGCGGTCTCATGGCCCTCGTGTTCCTCGAAAGCTTCCGGTGTATTTTTTTTAGAGCTCCCGGTATGTTTATTTAGGGCTGCAACACATGTTTTAAGGCCCTGTCTCTTTTTGGGAGACTCTGTGCGCTTTAGTGGGCCAGTTATATTTTCGGCCCCCGTTGTGCTCTTAGAGTTCCGCTGTTTATTTGGGGCTGCTGACGCACATTTGTGGGGCCCCAGCACGATTTTGTGGCTTCGGTGCGATGTTTCTCGGCCCCAGCGCGACTTATCGCGCCCAGGCGCGTGGTTCCGGGGACTCAACGCCAGCTTTCTGGGCTCAACGCGACTTTTGTGAAGCTTTTCTGATTTTTTTGTGAATCCCAGTCTGATTTTTCGAGCCCCTGGCGCCATGTTTTTGTATTCCACCTTGACTTTTCGAGATCCGGTATGTTTTTCTGGGCCGTACACGATTTGTGAAGGCATCTGGTGATATGTTCGGTGCTCCAGAGCTACTTTCTTGACCAGGACATTTACTTTTTGGAATCCCTCCTTATTTTAGAGGGCTCCAGCTGGATTGTTTCGGATACCGATTATATTTTTGTGGTCACCCTGTGCTTATGTGGTGCCTTAGACGCCAATTTTTGGGAGCCCTGACGTGAATTTTTGTGTCTCAGACCAAATTTTTGGGACTACCGATGGGAATTGTGGGTTCCTAGCGCGATATTTTGGGGGACAGGTTCGAGTTTGCAGGGCGCGTTGTAATTAGCTGTGACCCCAACGCGATTTTGGCGGTTCCTGTTGCAAATTTTCGGGCCTCAGAGTGAGTTTTCTGAGGCTCGCCGTATTTATTTGGAGACCCCTGCGCGAATTCTGGTGGACCGACGCAAATTTTGGTGGCCCCAGCGCGACTTTTGGGGGCCCCGGCACGATTCTTGGAAGCTTATCCCTCTCAGAGGGAAGGGAATTTGCCCCTTTGATCTGCCACTGCGGCCACTGAAGGAGTTTTTTTTTCCAGCCGATGGCACCTTTCGGAGTAGAAAAGCCCTCAGGGTAATTTTTTGCAGACCTGTTCTTGATTTTCCGGTGCTGGGGTCGATTCGATCGAGTCTCGGTGTGAACTTTTTGGACATCGAGGTCTTTGTGCGATATTTTTGGGTCCTGGTACGATTCTTCGGTCTCCCGGTGCGATTTTTTCGGTGACATGACACGTTTTTTTCTGGGGCCCACCGAGTTTTTGGAGAACTTTGACCCGATTTTTGAGGCTGTAGAGTGATATTCCCGTTAAGAATTGATTTTTGGGGCAGCTGGAACTTTTGGGGCTCCGGCGCGACCTTTTGGGACCCCAGTGTGATTTTGAAGGGCTGCGACTCGACTTTTTTTTAAAATCCAATGTGATCTTTTGGGCCCTGATGTCATTTGCTTGGATCCCTAGCGCGAGTTTTAGTGGTTTCGACACTTTTGGGGGGCACAATACGTTTTGGGGGCTTTTGGCGTCATTGTTGGGGCCCCAGAGTGATTATCCATGTCCGGATTGTTTTTCGTTTCCCCGGCTTCATTTGTTTTGGTCCCAATGAGACTGTTGGGCCACGGTACGACCTGTCGTGCCCCTGGCTTGATTTTCATGGTCCGGGCGTGACTTTTTGGTACCCCCAGGCTCAGAGTGATTGTCAGGGGCCCCTGCCGGATCTTTTGGGGTCAATATCGTGATTTTCAAGTACCCCGACACGACTTCTACTATTTCTTATGGGGCTTCTTGCAAATTATAGGCCTCCTCTCGCATCCTAAGGGTTTCGTCTCATTTCCTGGAGCCTCTTTGCCGGTTTTGGATGTCTCCTCGTGTGTTCTACCCTCCTCCATATTCAATGGTCCTTCTCTCCCGTCTTGGAGGGCCTCCTCTTACATACTGGGGCCCCTTTAACATGGTATGGGGCTTCCTCCTATGTTCCAAGGGGCATTCTCTGCCAAATTAGGGGTCTCCTGCCACGCCTCGTGGGCCACCGCCTTTGGTCCTGGCAAGGCCTCTTAGGTGACTCCTTTTTCAAATTAGGGGCCTCCGCTCACGTCTTGGAGGCCTCCTCATCTGTGTTTGGAGCCTCATTATCCTCTTAGCAGGGTGCTTTTGCGTCCTTGTCCTAAATCTTCTCTCCTAGTCATCCTCTTCCAAAAGATGGGCCTCATCTGGCTGATCTCAGCGACCTTCTCTCATTCCTGCGGAAACCTTCTTACCCATCTTGGGGCCATCTCTTGCGTCCGGAGAAATCTCTCCTATCATAAGTCCTTATTTGCTGATGCAGGGGTCTCCTCTTCCATCTTGGGGGCCTCGTTTCCCAAATTAAGAATATCCTGCCACCCATCGGAAAGATTCTCGTCTAACCTGGGTGACTTCTTGCCCGTCTCTGTTGCATCCTTTTCGTCCTGGGGGCCTCTTCCCAATATCTGTCCTACGTCTCTTATATTGATCTGATTAGATTTCCTGGGGGCCTCGTTGCCAGTCTTCGGGCCTCATTGACAGCATGATCTTCTGTCCCGTCGCCCTCATTGCTCACCTTTTTTCCTATGCATTTCCGAATAGGGGCTTCCTCAAATTCCAGGGGAAGGGGGGGGCAGTTTCACGGCATGGGGTGCCATTGCCCCCTGCCACCCACTGGATTAAATATCGCAGGAACGACTTCTGAAAATAGCATTGCATTTTCCTTGAGTTCAACCCGCAACTGTACCGGTCACCTTTATTTCACTTTGTACCGCCCTCCTTCATATTGATGTGTCTTGAATGGCTGTTCGAAAGGGACAGTGACGGGTCGGACGACTGCTTTTTCGGATCGTTGAACTGGCGAGCGAAGAGTTCCTCCTAAAACGTCATGAAGTCATGATTTCGAACAAATTCGCCCTGCGTGCAGTACCTGCAATGGCCGAGATCCCGTTGGAATGTAAAATAAACGTCAAACACCCTCGGCATAATTATCCTTGGATCAGAGTATATTGGCCGGCTTCCCTCTTATACCGAGCTCGTAGAAAATACGTCAGCAAGTGTACTCGATGTGGGGAAGGACTTGAACCAACGTTAAGCTCAACGCCCGTACACAGGCGGGGGGAAGGAAGCAAACAAGGCTTCCAAAGCGGTCACTGTCAACGGTTGTCTCAATGTCATTGATGCAATGGTTTCCAGATCGCTTACAGAATAAAACGTCCGCCGATTGGCCACAGGCGCCAACCAGCACGGCTATAGTTGCTATACTCATTGGGCAGAATGCTTGATATTGGTGACAACGGCTTTTCTGGCAGATTTTGCACAGAACGGTTTGGTTGTTTCATTTGCTCAAATGGCTCAAACTAAGCTTGGGAATCTTGCGGCGGTTTGAGCACCCGACAACTTGCTACACCAATGGCCGACTTTGACCTTGACCTTGATATCGCTGGAGCCAGGGGCGTCGCCACCGGGGTGGGGGGGCAGAGTGGGCAGTCGCCCTCCTTCCGTGAGACTGGGCCCCCCTGAAATTTGAGGAGGCCCCTATCCAGAAATGCACAGGAAAAAAGGTGAGCAAGGAGGCCGACGAGAAATAACATCATGCTGTCAAGGAGGTCCCAAGACTGGCAACGAGGCACCCGGAAAATTTAATCAGGTCCTAATAAGATACGTAGGACAGATATTGGGAGGACGCCCCAGGACGAAAAGGATGCCACCGGGACGGGCAGGAAGCCTCCAAGGTTAGACAAGAAGGCTTCCGATGGGTGGCAGGATATTCGTAATTTGGAAAACGAGGCCCACAAGATGGAAGAAGAGGCCCCCACAATAGAAAATAAGGAATGATAGGAGTTATTTCTCCGGACGCAACAGGGAGCCCCAAGATGGATAAGAAGGTCTCCGCAGGAATGAGAGAAGGCCACTGAGACCAGCCAGATGGGGCCCATATTTTGGAATAGGACGACCCTAGGAGATAATATTTGGGACTATAACACAAAAGCACCCTGCTAAGAGGACAATGAGGCTCCAAACACAGGTGAGGAGGCCTCCAAGACGTGAGAGGAGGCCACTAATTTGAAAAAGGAGTGACCTAGGAGAGGATATGAGGCCCCAGAAATCAAGAGAGTGCCAGCAATTGGCACGGAGGCCCCCAAGATTGCAAAGGTTACCCTAGGATTGCAAAGGAGGCCTTCAGGATTGCAAAGGAGCCCCCAGGATTGCAAAGGAGGCCCCAGGATTACAAAGTACTCCCACAGGATTGCAAAGGAGGCTCCAATATGGGAAAGGAGGCCCAAGAAAATGAGAGGAGGCCCTAAGACGGAAGAGAAAGCCAGTGCATATGAAATGAGGTTTCGGATACACAAAAACAGGCCCCAAAACGGGTAAGGTTCCACCAAGACAGAGTAGGATGATCCAGAACTATGGCAGGATACACCTAATTCAGAAGAGGACGACACAAGAATGGAAATGAGACCCCATGATGAACGAGGAGGCCCCTAAAATAGGAGAGAAATGCCATTAGATAAGAGGGATGGCTCCCAGGCGAGAAAGAAGGCTCCAAGACGGGTAAGAAGGTCCCCAGAAAATGACAAGGGAACTGAGATTGAAAGGTTGCTTGCAATCTGGAAGAGGAGGCACCTGGGAGAGAAGTTAAGTCCACCAGGAGATAAGAGGCTACCCTTAAAATGGCCAAAGATCGAATCAAAACGCAGAGCAGGAGGCCCCCCAAGACGTGAGAGGAGGCCACTAATTTGAAAAAGAAGGTCTCTAGAAGAGAAAAGGAGGCCCCTGCCGGACTCGCGGAGTCCACCAAGACTATTTGGGAGGTCTCCAGGGCCGAATGAGGCCCCGAAGACCGGAAGGAGTTCCTAGGAAATGAGAGGAGGCCCTGAAGATGGGAGTGGTAGCAGGTATGTAATGAGGTGAGGTTTCCAAAATTGAAGATGCCCTCAAGACGGGTAGGCTTTGCCAGGACAAAGGAGCAGGCCCAGGAGGCGTGGCAGGAGGCCCCTAATTTGGCAGAGAATTCCCCTGGAACATGAGAGGAAGCCCATGCCATGTTAAAGGGTCCCCAGGATGTAGGAGAAGGCCCTCCAAGACGGGAGAGGGGGCCATTGAATATGGAGGAGGGTAGGACACGAGAAGACATCCAAAACCGGTAAAGAGGCCCCAGGAAATGAGGCCAGACCCCTAAGACGCGAGGGGAGGCCTTTAATTTGCTAGAAGAAGCCCCTAAGAAATTGTAGGAGTCGTGCCGGGGTACTTGAAAATCACGACATGGTCCCAAAAAGAGCCGGCCGGGGCCCCTGAAAACCATGCTGAGCATGGAGGTACCAAAAAGTCACGCCCGGACCATGAAAATCACGCTAGGGGCACGACAGGTCATACCATTCCCTAACAGTCTCATTGGGATACAAATGAAGCCGGGGCGACGAAAAACATGGATGGACATGGTTGGTTGGTTATTGGTTTTACGACACGTCGACCGTTGAATCATATAGCGTCGCCAATCTCTCACGCCGATTGGTCGCGGGCGAAGAGTAGCGAAAGGTGAGATTCGAACCCACAATCTTTCGATTGTGAGACGAGCATCAAACCCCTAGACTACCCGTCCCCTATGGATGGACATGGGCATCCACGTTTTTGGACATGGACATGGATAATCACTCTGGCTAATTCATGGACATGGACATGGATAATCACCCTGGGGCCCCAACAATGACGCCAAAAGCCTCCAAAAGGTGTTGGACGCCCAAAAAGTGTCCAGGTCGCTAAAACTCGCGCTAGGGATCCAAGCAAATGACGTCGGGGCACAAAAGATTACATTCAACTAAAAAAAACTCGCGTCGCAGCCCTTGAAAATCACACTGGGAGCCCAAAAGGGCGCGCCAGGCCCCAAAAGTTGCAGCTGCCCTAACAAATAAATTATCAACCGGAATGTCACTCTCCGGCCTCAAAAATCGGGTCAGTCCCCCAAAAACCCGTTGGGCATTGGAAAAAACGTGTCAGGGCATCGATAAAACTAATCGCACCGGGAGACCGAAGAATCGTACCGGGACACAAAAATATCACATAAGGACCTTTAAAAAGATAGAACTCGATGTCCAAAAAGTTCACACCGAGACTCGATTGAATCGACCCAAGCATCGGCAAATTAAGAAAAAATTACCCGGAGGGCTTTTGCACTCCGAAGGGTGCCATCGGCTGGAAAAAAAAACTCCTCCGGTGGCAATAGTGGCATATCAAAGGGGCAAATGTCCCCTCCCCTAAAAGGGATAAGCTCCCGAGAATCGTGCCGGGGCCCCAAAAACTCGCGCTGGGGCCACAAAAATTCGCGTCGATCCACCAGAATTCACACAGGGAGCTGACCAGATAAATACGGCGGGCCCAGAAAACTCGCACCGAGGCCCGAAAATCTGCAACAGGAACCGCCAAGGTCGCGTTGGGGTCACAGCTAAGTACATCGCGCCCCGCAAACTCAAACCGGTTGGCCAAATATCGCGTTCGGGACCCACAGTTCCCATCGGTAGTCCCAAAAATGTGTTCTGTGCATCAAACATTCACGTCGGGCTCCCAAAAATTGGCATCTAAGGCCCCACATAAGCACAGTGTGACCCCAAAAATCGCATCGGTATCCCACAAAAAATCAAGCCGGAGCCTTCCAAAATAAGGAGGGATTCCAAAAAATAACAGTCCGGGTCAGGAAAATGGCTCTGGAGCACCGAACATGTCATCAGATGCCTTCACAAATCGCGTATGACCCACAAAAACATACCGGAGCTCGACAAAAATCGATGTGAGATACAAAAACATGGCGCCAGGGGCTCGAAAAATCAGGCCGGGATTCGCACTTTAAAGAAAATTCAGAAGAGATCCACAAAAATCGCGTTGAGCCCAGGAAACTGGCGTTGGGTGCCCGAAACCACGCGCCTGGGCGCGATAAGTCGCGCTGGGACCCAGATAAATCGCACCGAACCCCAAAAATTGTACTGGGGCCCCACAAATGTGCGTCAGAAGCCCCAAATAAACACAGCGAGACCCTAAGAGCACAACGGGGGCCGAAAGTGCAACTGGCCCTCCAAAGCGCACGGTCTCGCAAAAAGCGACAGGGCCTTAAAACATGCGTTGCAGCTTTAAATAAACATACCGGGAGCTGAAAAAAATACACCGGAAGCTCTCAAGGCACACAGGGGCCATGCGACCGCACAAGGGCCTGAAAAAGAGGCTCGGGCCGCAAAAAGCAACATGGTCCCAAAACGAACAAAAAGACCAAACACTAAATGAACACATCGGGATCTTTGAACGCGCCCAGACACCTAAAAAAATCCTCGGTGTACAAAAAAGGAACAAAACCCTAAAACGAGCAGGGGTTTCGAAAATGTGTTGGGCTCCTAACAAAAATGGATTGAAGCCTTAAGACACATCCGTAGACGAAGAAAGACGAAACGGCTCCAAAAAAAGAACACCGAGGCAGGGCCTCGGTTCGGTAGCCAATCTGGGAGCATATTTAATCAAAGATATGAGGTGCATCAAAGCTTAGCGGGTATCCTCATTTCTTAACCACCATAAAATGTTGGAAGTAGGGAACTAATGACCGAATTTAATTAATCGAATTTTCGCAGCGAACGTCCATACGAAGCATTCCATCACGTCAAATATGGCGCAAGTCATAATGTGGCAGCAATTAGCAAAACGTAGGACGTCTAACAGAAACCGTAGCATCGCACGAAGTGTGGCGAATGCGCCGAATGCGCAAAATGGGTGGGCATGTGCACGAACGTTAGCGTCGTGGCGACCGGGCGCTATTAACTGGAATGCCTGAAATTGGGAAATTTTACATTTTAAGGTGATTTGTATAGGTGTAATTTCAGCAGTGTGAGGTGACTTATCAAGGGATACCAAGAGAAAACATTCTAACAGGGTGGGGGAGTTTGGGTTGAAATCCGACGAATCAGAAATGATAGTGGTAGATAGGGCAATGCAGTTAATTACTAATTATTTTATTTCAAAAGGTCCCCATTGACAAAATAGTGGTCGAAATCCGAGGACTTTTTTAATGGGGTAGGTGGACCCCCTCCAAATACGTTTCCCCCTCCCCTTGACGCACATAGAGGTACGCCACTGGTCACCCAATAATTTTCCGAAACATGGGGCAAAGCCAACATTGAGGGGGCAAATTCCCCCTCACAAGCATACAAAACAACACCGATGTCCCATACAAATTTGGAGTAATGATGTTTTTTTTTTTTTTTTTTTTTTTTTTTTTTTTTTTTTTTTTTTTTTTATAGGGAAATATTTTCAGATATGTTCAGTATCAACCCCGCCAGCTCGCTGCAATCTAGAGGCCAGCGGGAAGATTATCCTGGTCGAGAAAGCATTAAAAGATTGGTTTGCTTTGGCACTTCGGCATTTATCCACATTTGCTTATTTATACCCCGACATGGCTCAGTTATCAGCAAAAAAAAGACGATTGCTATTGCGTTTTTCGTAAATTATGCACCATGCCAAGAACAAACAAGACATCAATATGAAATCATGCTTCCCATTCTTGAACTATACCAAGAGCCTAAAAAACAATAGGAAGCCCCCTTTCGGGGAGCAGGAGGCCCCCTTCCAACCTTGCCCCCCCCCCCCCTGTGGAAGAATTTCGTGGCGACACCACTGGCTGCAGCACCAGCCGCCGAGCTGCACTATAGCACTCACTTGCAAACTGTCGTCGTCTGGTAGCTGCATGCGCACCAATGAAAATGCGAGGAAATCTAAGAAAATGAGTTGGCAGTGTTGATTCAGTCACCAACGACGCTATGTAGGTCACAACATGGCCGCTGGTTCAAGCACAGTGCGCTCACTTAGAAAACGATGGTCAGGAAACAGATGTGTAAACAGCTGCATAAAGGTATGTATTTCTTTATTTCGAACACGAGGACCAACAGTTGGCGGCGATGGCCACCATTTTGAAATGACAGCAAATTACGAACGCTTGCAGTCGTGGCGTCTGAAGGTCTGCCAGGCACAAAGAACACCTCCTCGCGTCCGTTGTGAACAATTTCGTCTGTAGGTCTGCCATGACACGCCTCGTCGTGACCGTTGGGGACCGTAATTTCCGCATTTGGCCCAGTGAATACCGCGCACACCCGCTGGGGCCATGTGGAGATATGGGGCTGCTGGAATACGCACGCACACCCCAACAACTCCGAGATGGGAGACACAATTACATGTCTCCGCCCACACAGATCCCAGGGGTGACATTGGCCCACGCCCCTTGATCCGCCGCCCTTTGCTGCTGGCATGTCGATATTAACTAGCGCCGGTGCAGTCTCCTGGCTAGGCGGCCGACGCTGCTGCCAGCTCGTACTCCTGAAAACACAGCGCCAGCCAATCAGATGGGTTTGTGAGCGCCGTTTGCAACAGCATGATTCAGCATCCTGCTGTCATCCAGGTTGGGGGTTTTGTCGGGAAGACTAATTTTTGACATGAAAACCAATTTTTACCGGGAAAAACTGGTTGAAAATCGGTAAAAATAGACAAAACAATGGTGCCAATGCCTACACTCCTGTGACATTCATTTTCAGCTACAATTTGGCTTATTTCTATGTATTGTAAGCGTTGTATGATACGCAACACTCCACTAGACACGCAAACAAGATGTCTTATATATTTAAGAAAGAGTAAGCAAAATATTTGCAGGACAATTACCGGTAAAAGCCGATAAAAACAGCTCTTGATATGTCGGATGCTACCAGTGGTAAAATCCAGTAAACCTAGGCTTGGTGTTAAATACTGCCAGCCATGCTCTGATCACACATCAACATAGGAAAGATCGCCTTGGCAGGCCAATGGTTGCACAAGAACAACCTTGGTGGTTATTGGTCCCAAGATCCATCGACTGCTGGGTCACATAGCGTCGCCAATCTCCCACGCCGATTGGCCGCGGGCGAAAAGCAGCGGCAGGCGGGCCTCGAACCCACATCATTTCGGTTGGGAGACGGGCACTTCGCCTATGGACTACTCGCCCCCCTTAAGGACGACAACAAAGCACACGGAAAGCATGAGGGATGGCGGACAGCTGTGAAATAGTGGCAACGAACCAAATGTAGAGTGGTGCGCACTCCGTACCCATCGTTCTGAGAGTGACCATGAACGGTGGCTTGACGTAAGTTGTCTTAGCGACTCAATTGCTGTCTATGTAGTGCAACGCATCATGTCGATAATATATGCTCAAGAGAATGCTTCTTGTAAGGTAGAGATACGTGCTTCCTTCCTGTTGCATGCTTTAATTGCGATAAGTGATTTTTTTTCGAAATCATCGGATCAAAAATTACACAAAATGAGCAGCGATATTGAGAGAAAATACAATAAAAGCCTTCCCACATTCACTTATACCTGGTACTGTCTTCGAACAGTATACTTCGTTGCCCACAAATGCATTCCGGGTTTTGACAAACAATGCGTAGTCGTAACATACATTTCTATCGTACGTGAAAACTGAACCATCGTAGGAGAAATTAACATGGGCATCAAGGCACACTGTTTCCAGTTCTTTTTTATTTTCTCAGTCCTTAAATGTATTTTCCATGACAAGTTGTTCTTACTTAGCTTGTTTATCCGAACTTCATGTGATTATTTCTCATTATGCAAGAACAATCGGGATATAACTAGATGCAATTAGGTTTGACATTTTACTTTTTTATTCGTTACAGTATTTTTTTTTCATTTTCAACTTCCTTTCTCCATACTTTTTGAAGTATCACATCTTACACATCTTATTACACACTTATTACACATCTTGGTTGTTGTTCGCCTAAGCTTTCCCATTGTCTTGTTTCTGTATGACTTTTTGCAATTTTGACTTCATTACCATTTGACATAAATCCCTTTGACTTTTATCCACCGTTGACGTATTCCAGCTGACGGTTCGTCCTGCTGCCTTTTTCACGTTTGTACTTCTCCCGTTGTACTTTTATCTCTTTTGACTTTTCATTTGTTGACTTTTTCGTCTTTTTACTTTTTGTCCTGGAACTCGTTCTAGACACGTTAGATCACATGTAAAATCAAACATGTGTTCTCAATCACTCGATAACGTTCGTACCTTTCGGAGCCTGTTCGTGAAACAAATGGAATTCCATGACGAAATTTGAGTGTTGCTCATGCCAGACTTCATCTGACACTATGGCACCTAGCAAGGTGAAGAGCATGAGATCAGATGCAAGCCCATCTAAAAACAATGGACAATGAACCTTAAAATTATCGATGTATGAATTAGATTATGTTTCGTTGGGTATAACGAACGACACTGACGCAATATCATGATTTTAAAAGCAGTTTGTGATTTTTTTATTTGTGAGCTCTCAGCAGGTTTGTGACACTTGTCGCTCCACCAAATCCGCGTGAATTACTGCTTCGATATCCACCACTTCCGATTACGTTAGCCAAACATCACGGTACAATCTGGAGCGTGACTGCTTTTGGCCGCGAGGTTTTTCGTTTTGCTATCCGCAAGGAAGTTATTTCCATAACATGTAGTCCATGCCGCCAGAGAAGGAAACTTGTAGCTCATGCTACCGGAAAAAGCGCAACGAAGAGGTAATACTACGCTGCAGAGGGAAGGATCAGGAGTAGCTGGCGTTTCAAACTATACTTTGACGGCTCGACCTCTCACACCACGGCCGAACGTCGTGCGCAGAATTTGTTCGCGCAGTCTCCGTTGTTTTCGTAGTTGTCTCCTTTCAGGGGTTGTTCAAAATCAAGTAGCGTCCGAGGGACAACGTCTGCAGTTTTGCGGTATTGTTCTGCATGGTAAAATTATGATTACGGAATTCGGCTCCTAACGATCTAAGCTTTATGAAATTGAGAGTAACAGCTGTTCGAAAATGGGATTGAAAAAGTGGTTAAGATCGTGAAGCTAAATCACGAAACCTGGGACACACCGATATTTTCAACCTTACCAGAATATTGCGATCTTCGGGTCGGAACAGGTCGTAGACGTGGACGACAGACGGCTTAATGTCGGCGACCTCGGTGGCGCGTAGGATGCGGAACTTGAGACATATCTTCTGGTCGGTAACGTTGGAGAGAGTGAAGGTTACTGTGTCTTTGCTGTAGTCGTATTTCTTCACGGCTGTCGAAGGAGGAGGCATTGCTATTGCAAGGCGCACGCACATGCTAGAGACATGCCATCAACCAACCAACCAAACCAAATCACTGCGCTACCTGGGGCTAAACACGTGGCTGCACGAGGCATATGTTTAATGATGTGCATGCCATATTTATTGACGTAACTTTAGTTCATTATCATTCAGTGACATTCAGTTTATTCTTCATAGCATTGGTGTTCGGAGGTAAATTCTCGCAGAAGGACCTGCCTGGAGGCATACTACACACGTGACCCGGACGCCTGGGGCGGCGGACGGTCAGCGGTCGTCCCGCGGCACGGCGAGCTCTCCTCAGCTGCTGCCGTCTGCTGAGTAGGGGGCGACCGGACGCGGTCAGGGCAGAGCCGAACTACTGGGTCAGGGCAGAGCTGGCCTCCTGGGTCAGGGCGGAGCCGGCCTCCTGGGTCAGGGCAGAGCTGGCCTCCTGGGTCAGGGCAGAGCTGGCCTCCTGGGTCAGGGCGGAGCCGGCCTCCTGGGTCAGGGCAGAGCCGGCCTCCTGGGTCAGGGCAGAGCCGAACTACTGGGTCAGGGCGGAGCTGGCCTCCTGGGTCAGGGCAGAGCCGGCCTCCTGGGTCAGGGCAGAGCCGGCCTCCTGGGTCAGGGCAGAGCTGGCCGAGGTCAGGACAGAGCCGGCCTCCTGGGTCAGGGCAGAGCCGGCCTCCTGGGTCAGGGCGGAGCCGGCCTCCTGGGTCAGGGCAGAGCTTGCCGAGGTCAGGACAGAGCCGGCCTCCTGGGTCAGGGCAGAGCCGGCCTCCTGGGTCAGGGCGAGCTGGCCCCTGAGGTCAGGGCAGAGCCGGCCTCTGGCCATCGAGGTCAGGACAGAGCCGGCCTCCTGGGTCAGGGCAGAGCCGCCGAGGTCAGACCGCGTTACCCGGCCCTTGCGTTACCGCCGCCGCCGCGTTACCGCCGCGTTACCGCCGCGTTACCGCCGCGTTACCGCCGCGTTACCGCCGCGTTACCGCTGCGTTACCGCCTCGTTACCGCCGCGTTACTGTCGCGTTACCGTCGCGTTATCGCCGCGTTACCGCTGCGTTACTGCCGCGTTACCGTCGCGTTACCGCCGCGTTACCGCTGCGTTACCGCCGCGTTACCGTCGCGTTACCGCTGCGTTACCGCTGCGTTACCGCCGCGTTACCGCCGCGTTACCGCCGCGTTACCGCTGCGTTACCGCTGCGTTACCGCTGCGCTACCGCTGCGTTACCGTTGCGATACCCACCTGTTCTCTGCCTCAGTTGCCTCAGAGCACTGCTGACGGCCACGTAGCCTGAGGGCAGCTCCACCTCCACCACAACGCGCTCCGATCCGCCAGCGTCGAGGATGTAGGCGGTGCAAACCTCCAGAGCGTACGAGTTGCCGGGGTCCCTGCTGGGACGAACTTCGGACGACATGGCCAGTGAGAATGCCGGTTTCGGCACCTGCCGACATAGATCGCGGACAATGTTAATGCTATTTTATCGAATACCCGAAGGACGGTACGTCGCATCTACACATGGGACGAGGTGTTGATACTTCGTCTGTCCCCGCGTGCGGATCCAGAAACCTCTCTTCTGTTCGTTTGGAGGAGGGGAATAAAAGTCATATGAAACAGTTCTTTGGGTCTGCTTAACTGAATGGGTCGTGCTAAGGCATGATACAGATTCATGGCTACCTCAGCTCAAAGACACTTTTCTTGTATAAATCTGCTACTTTTGGGCTAATGGCCACAACGACCCTGGATCCTCTAGTGAGATACGCTTTAATGGTGTCATCCTCCCGCAGAGCTTAAAGAACCTGTCCTGTCTGTCTTTTCATGTTAAGTTATCTGTTCCTAATCATAATGTTCTCAGCCATGATCAACAGGTTCCGAACGCCTCTCACTTGGTAAATGTTCGCTATGAAGCGCGGCTAGGGTACCGAGGACGTACCTGAACACGGCTAGGGTACCAGAGAGGTACCTGAACACGGCTGTGGTACTAGGGACGTACCTGGACACGGCTCGGGTACCAGAGAGGTACCTGAACACGGCTGTGGTACTAGTGACATATATGGACACGGCTGGGGTACCAGAGAGGTACCTGAACACGGCTGTGACACCAGGGACGTACCTGGACACGGCTGGGATACCAGAGAGGTACCTTGAAACGGTTGGAATACCGGAGACGTACCTCAACACGGCTGGAATATCGGGTACGTACCATAACGCGACTGGAATACCTGGGGGGGGGGCGTTCCTGGACACAGCTAGGGTGCCTGAAGGAAGTACCTGGACATAGCTGGGATACCGGATACGTACCTGGATACGGCTGGGATACCTGGGGGAGGGGGAGAGGGCATACCTGGACACGGCTGGAGTTCCGGGGACGTACCTTAACACGGCTGGAGTACCGGGGACGTACCTTAACACGGCTGGAGTACCGGGGACGTACCTTAACACGGCTGGAGTACCGTGGACGTACCTTAACACGGCTGGAGTACCGGGGACGTACCTTAACACGACTGGAGTACCGGGGACGTACTTTAACACGGCTGGAGTACCGGGGACGCACCTTAACACGGCTTGAGTACCGGGGACGTACCTTAACACGGCTGGAGTACCGTGGACGTGCCTTAACACGGCTTGAGTACCGGGGACGTACCTTAACACGGCTGGAGTACCGGGGACGTACCTTAATATGGCTGGAGTACAGGGGACGTACCTCAACACGGTTTGAGTACCGGTGACGTACCTTAACATGGCTGGAGTACCGGGGACGCACTTTAACACGGCTGGAGTACCGGGGACGCACCTTAACACGGATTGAGTACCGGGGACGTACCTTAACACGGTTAGAGTACCGGGGACGTACCTTAACACGGCTGGAGTACCGGGGACGTACCTTAACACGGCTGGAGTACCGGAAGATCGACTGCACGATGACGCAGCCCTCGGGCGGAATCTTGAACGTCAGCTCGGCGGGCAGCTGCCGGCGACAGCAGGTCACGTGACGTCAGGTCACGTGGTCCGGAGAACACGTGACGTCACACGTCACGTGACGCCAGGCGGGCCGACATACAGCGGGGACCAGCAGACCACGCGCCACCGACTGCCATCGGGTCCGGTCCGGGAATTTACACGGGAAAGGGCACAGGCACTCGGAGGGGCGCCTTGGACCGAATAAGTCGTTGGGGGTGCGGGTGCACTCTGACATACTGAACTTGGGCGCCTTTTCCTTTGGAAAAAAAAAATGAAACAAAATCCTTTGAGAGGGTGTGGGGAAGTGATGTCGCCATCCGGAAGGGGCGCCTTTCAAGGCCGGAGGGGAGCCACCCTTCCATGGGGGTGGGGTACACATGCCCCCAGTGCCACCCCTTGTAGCATGACTGCCATCTACGCTGAGCGCTTCTGCTGATGCTTGTAGCGACTGGGGTGGGGGTGGGGGGACAGTACGGGGGCAGGCGACCGTGGCAAAACGATGGAGGAGCAAAGCCTTTTACGGCTGCGCGCCCATCTCAACGGGCCCGACAAATCGATTTCAGTATGCTTTAGGCAAAGTTCGTTTGAATGTGTGCTGGGGCGGCTCTGCGACTTCAGCGTTCCGTTGAATGGCGCTGGCTGCGTCCATTCGGTAACCACCACCCGATATAGTTTAATCAAACAATCCTCCGACCTTGTCTTGTGCCGACTCGAACACCACCTTGGCACCGAATACGTGTTGATCGTACCTACCTGGCCTCTATTGGCTACATTTAAACACTGTGAAAATGGCTTATCGTTGAAGTATTTGCCCCTTTTGCAGACCGAATTTGTTTTATCCACTACACTTGCTTATGGGGAAGAAAAACAGGCAACACAGAATACGTTAAGGATTATATTAATTATCTGCTTCGAATTATGAAACTTTGCCGATTGGTTGCTACTATGTGTGTCAGGTAGACTGGCCATGGTCATCTTTTAAGTAAATGAACCGAACGGTTTGGCAGGTTGCGTCGAACAATCGGAATAACTTATCTCCGTGTATCCAAAGTGCACTCGACCTAGCCACTTTTGGGACCTCCTCCCGAAAGCCTGGCTGCAATCCTGTCCACCCATGCCCCATGCTGCCTCTCCGTCTCGCATGTGCCTATATAAACCAGAAAATCAAGTATAGACAATCTACTTAGACTAGTGCACAACATCAAAGGTGGTCTATGCATCAAACGCACAACAACAGCTGCCTACTTAGACATCGCTGCCGCATTCGACCGAGTAAACAAGTCCGCACTTAAATACAAACTCCACAAGATAGGCCTACGTGGACACATGGCAGACTAGATTTTCAACTTCCTCAGAGACAGGACCCTTAAGGTGCGATGCGGCAGTGTCATATCCAAACACCACAACTCAGGAGCAGGGCCTGGTGCAGGGGAGCGTGCTCTCACCGAGCCTCTTCATCATCATGATCAACGACATACTTGCTGATCACACAGACACTTCACTTCAATATTCACTTTTCGCGGACGACATAGTCATTTGGACAACAGCAAAATGCTTCCTAAAAGCTGAAAAAAAATTCAAGCAGGTCTAGACCACATCGCAAAGTGGTGCAAAACGTGGAGCCTCACCCTGTCCGCAGAAAAATCGACCCACTGTCACATTTCGCCGTCCCCGCCTCACACCCACAACTCTACTTAAAATCGATGGCAAAGCCATCGAACAAGTCAAGTTTCACGTTCTTAGGAGTACATTTAGATGAAAAACTTAGTTTCAGCACACACCACCTCCATCTCCAAGCGATGCGCGTCAACGTACTCCGTGTACTTGCAGGCACAGGCTGGGGCGGAGACAGGAAAACACTACTACGACTCTACAAATCAACCATACGACCCATCTTAGAATACAATAGCATCATCTGTGCCACCATTTCAGAAAGCCAGAGCAAAAAGTTAGAAATCATCAAAAACAACTGCATCAGAGCAGCCACAGGCGACCTCAGCGCCACGACGATAGCCAGTCTTCTAGTGGACTCAAACACGCCTCCACTCCAATTCAGGAGGACAGAACAGCTGTGCCGCTACAACATTAAAATCAAATCCATTAAAAATCATCCAGCACAGCGCTCCTTTACGCCTGACAGATACGACAAGAGCCGATTTGGGCACAAACTTCCACCATATAGTATTATAATTGCCACTGCTCTATCAGAGCGTAACCTCACAATGCGAACCACTGCAGCTCGACCACCCACTAGGCCATTCTGGACACTAAGTCAGCCAAAGGTCGAGTACTTGCTCTCAGAAAAGAAATCGACTCTACATCGGCGGAGATTCTTGGCATTTTCCATAAATTCGCCGATAACAACAATCACAAAGCACTGGTATTCACGGATGGGTCGAACCACGAGGTTAAGACTAGAGGTTAAAACACAATTGTGTCAAAACTGGGTTTGCAGGACTTAACAAGTTTTTAAATAGCATTACTTCCATAGCGATTTCGACATCCTGCTGCATTCGTTTCGACATCTCACACCTAACGAGAAGTCATTATTTTAACACTGCATCGCAGCCACAAGAGATTTCGTCACACACAGAAACGAAGTCAGCGCCTGGTGATGTTTCCTCGTTATATCGTCCTGGGCTCAAGGTTCTCCAACTGGAAAGAAAACTTCATCCATTCATGAGCCCGTTCGTAGTTGACCCTTTCACTTATGCGTGGAACCAAAGGGGGACGGGAGGACGTGCTATCCGCACACTGGCGGATCCAGGGAGGGGCCATTCCGGCCATGGCCCCCCCGAAGCGCTTAAAAGGGGGCCATGGTGTCTTTTGGCCCCCCCCCCCGAAACCAACAGAAGTCAACTAAATTAAAATGCAGTAACCTTTGCCGAGGTTAAAAAGTAGCGTCTGGATGAAAGAATCTCCAATTGTAAATTTAAAAAAATATTGTTTGGAAGCCAGTGTGGTAGCATAGTAGATTCTAACACACATCGAGGGTTCCATGCTCTAAGTTCTGCTTACAGCAAGAGTTGACAAAATCGTATCCGCCAGTGTGTACACGTGCATGAACGTTGACGTGGTACAAGACGTTGAACGAGAACGTGAACGTTTTGGTAAGCAAGAACAAAAATCCGGTAACATAGAAACGGTGGAGGTAGGCTGGGGCCCCTACACAGGAAACTATGTTGTCAACTATTATTTTTTTCTTCAGATGGGCCCCTTTGCCAAATAGTGGTCGAAATCCGGTGCTTTTCACCAAAAATAGCGGGAGGAGGAGCACCCTCCAAATCCGTTCGACTCCTCCCCTGATGTAATTCCTAGGTACGCCACTGGGGGAGGGGGAGGGGAGGGGTTGACGCCGAAAACCGAAAGTTGTCCCCCCCAAACCAGTGGGCTAGATCCGCCAGTGTATCCGCACCCCAAAGCATCGTGAAGTTAACATAATACCTATGGGCACTGCATGGAAAGAATGGGCTGAAAATCGATCGTGTCCCCCACTCCCCTATGAAAAGCTCGTGCCGCCCTTGATGCCTTTATTGCTTGGGAGTTTCAAACTATTACATGCTTTGACTCCCCTAATATATTTCACAAAACGTCACCCATGGTCATAACTTGTTAGCATGTGTCCCGAAGTTCCCCGTGATACTAACCTCGAGATCAGGAACTTTACGTTGCTGAAGCAGAAATCGATTGGATGAGTCCACCTTGATAGTGGAGGGGCGGCCTCCTGCGTCGACGGTCACTTGTGTGGAGAGACGTGGAGAGTAGATGCGGATGCCGAACTCGGAGAGGGCTTGAAGCGCCACTATTGTATCCTTCGCGCAGAAGAGTGCATTGCGGCATTGCGATAAGGGGGCAGTTCGGTATATTTATATTGAACGCACAACATTGCAAAAATGGTCAACATCGCCAATACGCACACGGTCGTAGTCAACACCCCCATTGAACTTTAGTTGTTTTCCCTTTATAATTATCGCCATCATTTATTTTACGCTCTATTTTGATCCTACCATTATACGTTTGTTCGGTTGTACTTCATGTATGTTTGCCACTTATCTCTGTTGACCTTTTCTTATTACCATGCTCTGGATTTTGCCATTTAGTTGCTCATATGTCTTTTATCCGTTTTAAATTTTATCCGTTTGATCACTCATTTGTCCGCCATACTCGCAAGCATCCATGGCAAGTGCCACAAAACTGCATTCTACACAGCATGTACTTTGAAAATGAACTTCCTTACAATCATGCAGAATATTGACAAATCGCATTACATTTAACGTACAAATCATGGTCACATACATACAAAAGAAGTTCGCATACATTTGCTTCTTTGAATACAGAAGATCATGGGTTGTACCCAAAGTATAAGCAACTTCATCCAAACTCTGCATCATTGTGAAGAAGGTTATCTACAAGGCACATGCTGTGTATATTCATAACGCCATACAGACAGCAAGCACTACCGATCAAAGCTGGACTTTCACAATATGTGAACAGCCAGACGACCATCATGACCTGCCTAATACGACACATCTGGCGACATAAGCTAGAAATACAGCCGAACATGCGGGTCGGAAACTGACAATTCCAGAAAATTGGCCAGAAACTGAAAATTCCAGAACATGGAGTACTTAGACTGACAATTCCAGAACATGGGTTCGGAGACCGACAATTCCAGACCATGGGGGTCCGAGACCGACAAGTTCAGCACACGACACAGCTGGTGCGGCGGGTCTGAGTCCACATACCTGGATGGAGACGAACCCTCCGAGACTGCTGCGTTGGCGGTTGATCCATTTGACCGCTCGAGCCGCCTGCTCCATGTTCTGCTGGCCGGACAGACGCACCAGCGACAGTACCATGTAGGCCGTCATCTCAATATCCACCGCACGACTGCCACCATCTGTGGAATGTGGACCGTGTCATCTCAATATCCACTGCCAGACTGCCACCGTCTGTGGAGTGTGGACAGTGTCATCTCAATGTCTACCGTCTGTGGAGTGTGGACCGTGTCATCTAAATATCCACCGCCAGACTGCCACCGTCTGTGGAGTGTGGACCGCGTCATTTAAACATCCACCGGCTGTGGAGTGTGGACCGTGTCATTTCAATATGCCACCATCTGTGGAGTGTGTAACGTGTCATCTCAATTTCTACGGTATGTGGAATGTGGACAGTGCCATCTCAATATCCACCGTTTGTGGAGTGTGGACAGTGTCATGTCAATATCCACCGCCAGGCTGCCACCGTCTGTGGAATGTGGACCATGTCATTTCAATACCCACTGCCAGACTGCCACCGTCTGTGGAATGTGGAACGTTTCATCTCAATATCCACTGCCAGACTGCCACCATCTGTGGAGTGTGGACCGCGTCATCTCAATATCCACCGCCAGACTGCCACCATCTGTGGAATGTGGAACGTTTCATCTCAATATCCACCGCCAGACTGCCACCATCTGTGGAATGTGGACCATGTCATTTCAATACCCACTGCCAGATTGCCACCGTCTGTGGAATGTGGACCATGTCATTTCAATACCCACTGCCAGACTGCCACCATCTGTGGAATGTGGACCATGTCATTTCAATACCCACTGCCAGACTGCCACCATCTGTGGAATGTGGACCATGTCATTTCAATACCCACTGCCAGACTGCCACCATCTGTAGAATGTGGAACGTTTCATCTCAATATCCACCGCCCGGCTGCCACCATCTGTGGAATGTGGACCGTGTCATTTCAATACCCACTGCCAGACTGCCACCATCTGTGGAGTGTGGAACGTTTCATCTCAATATCCACCGCCAGACTGCCACCGTCTGTGGAATGTGGACCATGTCATTTCAATACCCACTGCCAGACTGCCACCATCTGTGGAATGTGGAACGTTTCATCTCAATATCCAGCTGTCTGTGGAGTGTGGACCGCATTCAAGTCATCTCACTCAATATCCACCGCCAGATTGCCACCGTCTGTGGAGTGTGGAACGTGTCATCTCAATATCCACTGTCATGCTGGAGTGTGGCCCGTGTCATCTCAATATCCACCGCCAGATTGCCACTGTCTGTGGAGTGTGGACCGTGTCATCTCAATATCCACCGCCAGACTGCCACTGTCTGTGGAGTGTGGACCGTGTCATCTCAATATCCAGCGTCTGTGGAGTGTGGAACGTTTCATCTCAATATCCACTGTCTGTGGAGTGTGGACCATGTCATCTCAATATCCACCGCCAGATTGCCACTGTCTGTGGAGTGTGGCCCGTGTCATCTCAATATCCACCGCCAGATTGTGTCGGTGTGGACCGTGTCCAATATCCAGCGTCTGTGGAGTGTGGAACGTTTCATCTCAATATCCACTGTCTGTGAGGTGGACCGTGTCATCTCAATATCCACCGCCAGATTGCCACTGTCTGTGGAGTGTGGAACGTGTCATCTCAATATCCACCGCCAGATTGCCACTGTCTGTGGAGTGTGGACCGTGTCATCTCAATATCCACCGCCAGATTGCCACTGTCTGTGGAGTGTGGACCGTGTCATCTCAATATCCAGCGTCTGTGGAGTGTGGAACGTTTCATCTCAATATCCACTGTCTGTGGAGTGTGGACCGTGTCATCTCAATATCCACCGCCAGATTTCCACTGTCTGTGGAGTGTGGACCGTGTCATCTCAATATCCACCACCAAGATGCCACCGTCTGTGGAGTGTTGACAGTGTCATCTCAATATCTATCAGCATCTGAAGACTGTGTCATGCACTGGCCGATCCAAACAACTGGGCTTATACCGGATGGGGGGGGGGGCAGTTCAATTTGTAATCCTCGGATTTCGAAAAACTCTTCAGATTTCAACGGCTAACATTCAGGGCGTGGGGTAGTCCGCTTAAGAGTCCGCTTACGGGGTGTGTGAGTCCGCTTTCTAATAAGTTGTTTTTGGATGTCAAGAACATGCCATCTTATGCAGGCCAGTGGGGGAGTGGAATATGCTCCAGGGAAATGTGGTGCCCTGAGGCCGGAAAAGGTGCCCTTTCACGAAGGTTCGGGTGCGCCTCCACCCAGTTCCCAACATATTTTCTAATCAAAAACGTCCCTTTCAGAGAAAAGGGGCTCCTTTGAGACGAAGAGACGAAAAGGAGCCCTTCCAGTATGCTCGAGTGCACCACCTCCCTCAACGAATTTTATCCGAAGGTGCCCTTCGGAGGACGTGTGTTCCGCATCCCGTGGAGGTGCCTGGGTTTGCCCCTGGTGTGTGTTGTGCGACAAATGCAGGAGACTCGACTTGGCTCGAGTTGTCTGCGCGTGACTGCCGGGTGTCCGTGTGACGTGTTTAGTGACGTGTTGCCCGGTGTGGAGGGTGCCGCGTGCGGTGTATGTGTCCGTTTGGCGTGTGCAATGACGTGTGTAGTGACGTGTCGCTCGGGGGAGAGTGCCGGGTGCAGTGTATATGTCCGTGTGACGTGTGCAGTGACGTATTGCTCGGTGGAGAGTGCCGCGTGCAGTGTATGTGTCCGTGTGACGTGTACAGTGACGTGTTGCCCGGTGGAGGGTGCCGGGTGCAGTGTATGTGTCCGTGTGACGTGTGCAGTGACGTGTTGCCCGGTGTGGAGGGTGTCGGGTGCAGTGTATGTGTCCGTGTGACGTGTACAGTGACGTGTTGCCCGGTGGAGGGTGCCGGGTGCAGTGTATGTGTCCGTGTGACGTGTGCAGTGACGTGTTGCCCGGTGGAGGGTGTCGGGTGCAGTGTATGTGTCCGTGTGACGTGTGCAGTGACGTGTTGTCCGGTGTGGAGGGTGCCGGGTGCAGTGTATGTGTCCGTGTGACGTGTGCAGTGACGTGTTGCCCGGTGTGGAGGGTGCCGGGTGCAGTGTATGTGTCCGTGTGACGTGTACAGTGACGTGTTGCCCGGTGGAGGGTGCCGGGTGCAGTGTATGTGTCCGTGTGACGTGCGCAGTGACGTGTTGTCCGGTGTGGAGGGTGCCGGGTGCAGTGTATGTGTCCGTGTGACGTGTACAGTGACGTGTTGCCCGGTGTGGAGGGTGTCGGGTGCAGTGTATGTGTCCGTGTGACGTGTGCAGTGACGTGTTGCCCGGTGGAGGGTGCCGGGTGCAGTGTATGTGTCCGTGTGACGTGTACAGTGACGTGTTGCCCGGTGGAGGGTGCCGGGTGCAGTGTATGTGTCCGTGTGACGTGTACAGTGACGTGTTGCCCGGTGGAGGGTGCCGGGTGCAGTGTATGTGTCCGTGTGACGTGCGCAGTGACGTGTTGCCCGGTGTGGAGGGTGCCGGGTGCAGTGTATGTGTCCGTGTGACGTGTGCAGTGACGTGTTGCCCGGTGTGGAGGGTGTCGGGTGCAGTGTATGTGTCCGTGTGACGTGCGCAGTGACGTGTTGCCCGGTGGAGGGTGCCGGGTGCAGTGTATGTGTCCGTGTGACGTGTGCAGTGACGTGTTGTCCGGTGTGGAGGGTGTCGGGTGCAGTGTATGTGTCCGTGTGACGTGTGCAGTGACGTGTTGCCCGGTGTGGAGGGTGTCGGGTGCAGTGTATGTGTCCGTGTGACGTGTACAGTGACGTGTTGCCCGGTGTGGAGGGTGTCGGGTGCAGTGTATGTGTCCGTGTGACGTGCGCAGTGACGTGTTGTCCGGTGTGGAGGGTGTCGGGTGCAGTGTATGTGTCCGTGTGACGTGTGCAGTGACGTGTTGCCCGGTGTGGAGGGTGTCGGGTGCAGTGTATGTGTCCGTGTGACGTGCGCAGTGACGTGTTGTCCGGTGTGGAGGGTGCCGGGTGCAGTGTATGTGTCCGTGTGACGTGTGCAGTGACGTGTTGCCCGGTGTGGAGGGTGTCGGGTGCAGTGTATGTGTCCGTGTGACGTGTGCAGTGACGTGTTGCCCGGTGTGGAGGGTGTCGGGTGCAGTGTATGTGTCCGTGTGACGTGTACAGTGACGTGTTGCCCGGTGTGGAGAGTGCCGGGTGCAGTGTATGTGTCCGTGTGACGTGTACAGTGACGTGTTGCCCGGTGTGGAGGGTGTCGCGTGCAGTGTATGTGTCCGTTTGGCGTGTGCAATGACGTGTTGCCCGGTGTGGAGGGTGTCGGGTGCAGTGTATGTGTCCGTGTGACGTGCGCAGTGACGTGTTGCCCGGTGTGGAGGGTGCCGGGTGCAGTGTATGTGTCCGTGTGACGTGTACAGTGACGTGTTGCCCGGTGTGGAGGGTGTCGGGTGCAGTGTATGTGTCCGTGTGACGTGCGCAGTGACGTGTTGCCCGGTGTGGAGGGTGCCGGGTGCAGTGTATGTGTCCGTGTGACGTGTACAGTGACGTGTTGCCCGGTGTGAGGGTGTCGGGTGCAGTGTATATGTCCGTGTGACGTGTGCAGTGACGTGTTGCCCGGTGTGGAGGGTGCCGGGTGCAGTGTATGTGTCCGTGTGAAGTGCGCAGTGACGTGTTGCCCGGTGTGGAGGGTGTCGGGTGCAGTGTATGTGTCCGTGTGACGTGTGCAGTGACGTGTTGCCCGGTGTGGAGGGTGTCGGGTGCAGTGTATGTGTCCGTGTGACGTGTACAGTGACGTGTTGCCCGGTGTGGAGGGTGTCGGGTGCAGTGTATGTGTCCGTGTGACGTGTACAGTGACGTGTTGTCCGGTGTGGAGGGTGTCGGGTGCAGTGTATGTGTCCGTGTGACGTGTGCAGTGACGTGTTGCCCGGTGTGGAGGGTGCCGGGTGCAGTGTATGTGTCCGTGTGACGTGTGCAGTGACGTGTTGCCCGGTGTGGAGGGTGTCGGGTGCAGTGTATATGTCCGTGTGACGTGTGCAGTGACGTGTTGCCCGGTGTGGAGGGTGTCGGGTGCAGTGTATGTGTCCGTGTGACGTGTACAGTGACGTGTTGCCCGGTGTGAGGGTGTCGGGTGCAGTGTATGTGTCCGTGTGACGTGTGTAGTGACGTGTTGCCCGGTGTGGAGGGTGTCGGGTGCAGTGTATGTGTCCGTGTGACGTGTACAGTGACGTGTTGCCCGGTGTGGAGGGTGCCGGGTGCAGTGTATGTGTCCGTGTGACGTGTGCAGTGACGTGTTGCCCGGTGTGGAGGGTGTCGGGTGCAGTGTATGTGTCCGTGTGACGTGTGCAGTGACGTGTTGCCCGGTGTGGAGGGTGTCGGGTGCAGTGTATGTGTCCGTGTGACGTGCGCAGTGACGTGTTGCCCGGTGTGGAGGGTGTCGGGTGCAGTGTATGTGTCCGTGTGACGTGTGCAGTGACGTGTTGCCCGGTGTGGAGGGTGCCGGGTGCAGTGTATGTGTCCGTGTGACGTGCGCAGTGACGTGTTGCCCGGTGTGGAGGGTGTCGGGTGCAGTGTATGTGTCCGTGTGACGTGTGCAGTGACGTGTTGCCCGGTGTGGAGGGTGTCGGGTGCAGTGTATGTGTCCGTGTGACGTGTGTAGTGACGTGTTGCCCGGTGTGGAGGGTGTCGGGTGCAGTGTATGTGTCCGTGTGACGTGTGCAGTGACGTGTTGCCCGGTGTGGAGGGTGTCGGGTGCAGTGTATGTGTCCGTGTGACGTGTGCAGTGACGTGTTGCCCGGTGTGGAGGGTGTCGGGTGCAGTGTATGTGTCCGTGTGACGTGCGCAGTGACGTGTTGCCCGGTGTGGAGGGTGCCGGGTGCAGTGTATGTGTCCGTGTGACGTGCGCAGTGACGTGTTGCCCGGTGTGGAGGGTGTCGGGTGCAGTGTATGTGTCCGTGTGACGTGCGCAGTGACGTGTTGCCCGGTGTGGAGGGTGTCGGGTGCAGTGTATGTGTCCGTGTGACGTGTGCAGTGACGTGTTGCCCGGTGGGAGGGTGTCGGGTGCAGTGTATGTGTCCGTGTGACGTGATTAGTGACGTGTTGCCCGGTGTGGAGGTGTCGGGTGCAGTGTATGTGTCCGTGTGACGTGTGCAGTGACGTGTTGCCCGGTGGAGGGTGCCGGGTGCAGTGTATGTGCCCGTGTGACGTGTACAGTGACGTGTTGCCCGGTGTGGAGGGTGTCGGGTGCAGTGTATGTGTCCGTGTGACGTGTACAGTGACGTGTTGCCCGGTGTGGAGGGTGTCGGGTGCAGTGTATGTGTCCGTGTGACGTGTGCAGTGACGTGTTGTCCGGTGTGGAGGGTGTCGGGTGCAGTGTATGTGTCCGTGTGACGTGTGCAGTGACGTGTTGCCCGGTGTGGAGGGTGTCGGGTGCAGTGTATGTGCCCGTGTGACGTGTACAGTGACGTGTTGCCCGGTGGAGGGTGCCGGGTGCAGTGTATGTGTCCGTGTGACGTGTGCAGTGACGTGTTGCCCGGTGTGGAGGGTGCCGGGTGCAGTGTATGTGTCCGTGTGGCGTGTGCAGTGACGTGTTGCCCGGTGTGGAGGGTGCCGGGTGCAGTGTATGTGTCCGTGTGACGTGTGCAGTGACGTGTTGCCCGGTGGGAGGGTGCCGGGTGCAGTGTGTCTCGTGGTCGCGAAACAGGCACGGTTGTTGCAAGCGTGGTGGCGACGGTAAGCGACGAGTTTCTAACTTCATTTCAGCTGCATTCGTTCATTTGGCTTTCGCTTCCTTAATACAAACTACAAACCCTGCCCACAACAGTGTTCAGTAGCTGAATGCACCGCAATGTGCCATATTAATATGAGCTTCCATGCACCGGTACTGATATTGGTAATAAGGCACGGCTATGGAATGATAGGCATGGAACAATGGTCATAGTTATGTATGCCAATTGCACACACATACTTGGAACATACAGACCTTGGCACACACAAACTTTGGAGCAGACAAACTCCGGAGCAGACAATCCTCGGAACAGAAACCCTGGAAGACAAACCTTGACACAGACAAATCTTGGCGCATACAAACCTTGGAATAGACAAACTTTGGAGCAGACAAACCTTCGAACAGACAAATCTTGGAGCAGACAAACCTTGGAACATAAACCCTGGAACAGACAAACTTTGGAACATACAAATGTTGGAACAGACAAACCCTTGGAACAGACAAACATTGACACATACAAACTTTGAGAATAGACAAAACCTTGGACATACGATTTTGAGACAGACATTAAAGCATTGCAAAGGTGGCGCAGCTACGATGATACACGATGGGGTAAAAATGACGTCGACCAAAAACCATCAAGAGTCCGACGGAAAAGACGCGCGTTTGCACGTCAAAACGTTGCTATATGGCCATACCTTAACAGGCTAGGCATGTGCAAATTGATGCGTGGCTTAAGGTTGCCTTTCGTTGACGCGAACAACGTCATGGTTGACCAAATAGCATGGTTGAATGATCCAAGGCTTGAATAATAGAAACGTCATATATGTGAAGCGCCGCATTTAGAGACATAGCTGCAACCAGAGAGCACCTCGATACTAAGTCATAATATCAGGTGTAGCAAACGACAACCTTGCCCCTAAAGTGTGCTACTGAGAAGTTGACCTCAGCTGGATGACGTCACACTCGCACGCAGAGAACCGCCCGGTAATCTACTTGAGGTGACGATGTCAAATTCATAAATGGATTGGCGGTCGTTCAGTTCGTGTTATACGGACACTCACAGATGGAGCTGCGGTCGTTCAGTTCGGGTGATACGGTCACTCACAGATGGAGCTGCGGTCGTTCAGTTCGGGCTATACGGCCATACTGACAAACATAGTGGCCGTCGTTCAGTTCAGGTTATGCGGTCACTCACAGATGGAGCTGCGGTCGTTCAGTTCAGGTTATGCGGTCGCACTCACAGATGGAGCTGCGGTCGCCCTGCCAGAAGATGGCATCAGGCCCGTCGGTGGAGGCCTTCTTCATCAGGTCGGTCACCAGCTGCCGGCCTCTCTGCTCGCGACCCAGCGCTACAAATGCGTGGGCTATGATGATCTGAAGAGCACAGCATCAACATCAGCTGAAGAGCACACCACTACGCGTACCGACGCAATGCGGTATCGACACGGAACGACATTGAATCGGCACAGAACAACACCGTGCTGGCGCAGAACAAGATGGTGTCCACTCAGAACAAATATGGCATCGAAACATTAAACACAGTAGGAGTAAGAATCAAGCTATCCGAATATGAACACCTCAACAATATGCAAGTAGGATCAAGTTTCGGTAATATTCGCAGGACAACCACACATTGTGGAAGCCAAATTTTATCGATAATGCTTGATTCTGGGAGAATCTCACTTACTCTCAGTTGTGGACTGCAAACCACCCAGGGCTATTAATACCAACACAGGGCATTATTATCATGCAAAATATAATGTCCTCCCACTCTCGGCTGAGGACTGAACCCTCCTCCCCCCAGGGCTGCAGCCCTCCCTGTCCTCCCACTCTCAGCTGAGGACTGTAATCCTCCTCAGAGCTACAGCCCTCCCTGTCCTCTCAGCTGAGGACTGTAATCCTCCTCAGAGCTACACCCCTCCCTGTCCCCCCACTGTCGACGAAGGCTAGAGGCTGGAGAACTCAGCTACCCAGTCCAGGCAGGGCCGATCCTTCAGCCCACCCCTCTCCTCTCTCGTTAGATTATGCACCCAGCTAAGAAGTGATCTATAAAATGTCAGGTACAATCGATGGCCAGGCAGGGTAAGCTTTGGTCCCAGGACCGGTGATCCGAGGGTTCACAGGTCATGAGCTCATCAGAGGAAACCTTTTTAATCCTCTGAAAGACGTCAACAAACGGGTTGCTTTGTGTTATCCTTCGCCACTTGACATGGAGTAAATAACAGGTTGTCTACTCCAAGTCACCAGGTCCGGTATCTTCATTGCGTCCAGACACACATATCAGGTGCGCACATCCCAGGTTGCATCAGTTCAGTGTCAAGTGAGGTCAACGGCCTTAATGCTTGGTTGCATTAATATGATGCAAAATGGTACTAATCAGCTCCTAGATTCTCCTCTTAGTACATCAATTAACACATAATAAATACACCTGCATTGTCCCATGGGAGCTACGTCATCGATCAAGTCCGAAAATACTGTTACAGGGGCAAAATTTCCCAAAGAGTAAAGGTGGGTTTCAAGAAAGTAAATTACACAATACACGTATACACACCACTTGACTATAATCCGTACGAGCTGAAACTGTCCATGTTTCTGGCAGGGTAAATGGGAACTGGGGAGGGGTACTTCGTGGGGAGGGGTACCCCGAGATCTCGAAAATTAACGTATAATTTTATCTTCTTATTTTCCGCCGAACACACGCATCTATAACAAGTCATCAATATTAAGGTAAAATTGTATGCGGATAGTGGAGGAGCCACGCACTGCCATATGGTCTCGCCTCCTCGACATAGAGTTTCGCACGCTCTCGCCTCCCTCGACATACAGAGTTTCGCACGCTCTCGCCTCCCTCGAAATACAGTTTTGTATGCTCTCGCTTACCTCGATATACAGGGTTTTGTGGTCTCGCTTACCTCGGCATACAGGGTTTTGTTGGTCTGTGGAATGGCTTGCTCCAGACACCTGAAGGCCAGTTTCGCTCGCTTGTTGAGCTCCTGTGACGGGGCCACGGGCTGATCCGTCCAGACGGGCCCCCACAGCGCCAGCACCGTGAACGCTGTCAGAGCCGATATTCCTCCCCTCTCCGTACCGCCCTGTCGACACCAGTCATCATTGCTGTAGTGAAGTCGATCCTCGCTGGCGATGTGATAGAGTCTCGGAGGCTCGCGTGGCGATAACGCCCGTTCAAAGTACGGCGGTACGTTTGGCTTTGTATTTGATGGTTAATACTAGTAAGGCCGAAAAGTGACAAGTGCCGACAGCAACTTAGTACTTTCTGTCGACACCACAGCAACGATTTACAACAGCAGGAACGATCTGTGCGCGTCGGCCTCCCGGTCAGTTCTCTCTCAATACCGTCTAGCACCCTCCAGCCGGGAGGTGGCGGCACCTTCGGCCGCTGTGATTGGCTGCCGCAATAGCGACGGGGCGCCATAGCCCGCCGGCGATTGGCGACACACATTTTGGCACACCTCCGAACAACATGGCCGGCCGCGTTTGACGTCACCTCATACGGAAGTGAGGAATTTCGGGGGCGTAGCCCGGAATGCAGTGTTGTCTGAAAAGGATGCCTGGTTGATACCAAAGCGTTTGGGTTTAGCGGTCCAGACACAATGTCATGATGACAGTGGCCGCCACCTGTGGGCTGACTCACTCGGCGCATTCCTGTTGGCTGAAGGCCACATAACACATGTAAAACATGAACAATGTTACATTGCCGTGCGAAAACCGTGGGTGGACAATTGTATTGTTTCAGGGGTGCCTGTACATCCTTGAAATCTACAGAGCACCACGAAAGTTTAACACATACCTCACAGGAAAGCACCCCTGGAAGTATTCAGTACTTGATGTAATCAATGGAAAACACCCCTGAAATGCAGGCAATTATCCACCATTGGTCAGGGCGTGTGCTCCATCACCTCTCCGGATCTCGCGACAACACTATGATCGTGTTAGAGCCGGTACTCCGACATTTGTTCACTACAAGACCGTCAACATGACAGGACCTACCGGACGTGCGTCCTCCTTTGTGTCACCGTATAGCGTCCCATAAAATCATAACATGTCGGAAACTGTTTAACCCGCGCCGTCCGTACCATCAAACCATTCGCGTGCCAGGACCAACAATGCCTCTTAAGTCCGTACCGTCCTGGCAACAACATTACTATGTCAAGCAGGGGCAGGCTCAGGCATTTTGATCGGGGGAGGAGGGCATGTCTAAAGGGGAACCAATTCCCTCGACTGGCAACACTGACTGATACAAGTTCAAGGGGGAGGCAGTTGTTGCACTCGAATGTCTCCGGCGGGGGAGGAACCTTTTGTACTCGGAGGGGTGCCTCCTGCCCAGAGGGACACCTTCGGTTGAAAATTTCAACGAGGGGTGCACTCGAACATGCTGGAGGGGCGCCTTTCCCGCGCCCAGTTCCTGTGCCCTTGCATTCACACCACCCCATTTCCTACTTTAAATCACCCACATCTGTTCTTATGTTACCCACGTCTTTCTACCATTCATGACAATATGTGCAACCTTCATATCCTCATGCGTGTCGCATTCTGGTCGTCCACATTCATGTTGTCTACATCAATGTTGTCCACATGCATGCCGTCCACATTTATGTCGTCTACATTCATTGTCCATATTAATGTCGTTCATTTCATGTCGTCCGCATCAATGTCGTCCACATTCATGTTGTTCATATTCATGTCGTCCATATTTATGTCGTCCACATTTGTTCCGCTCACTGCTCACTCACCTTCAGCTCCTTATGGATCACACTTCCGATCAATGGGAAGCAGCCGTTCTCCAACTGCTGTTTCTGCAACCAGTTCTTCGCTTGGTCCAAAGCAGGACTGGCTGTCAACAGCGGATGTGACGTTACCAAGGTCAAAATGTACACATGCAGAGCCATCCTAGCTTATTTGGAAGCGGGGCTGAGATAGTGAACATGGGGGTCAATAGTTGTTTTATGGGGAGGGCACTGGTTTGGAGGGGCGCCCTTTCTCCGGAGGGACGTCACTGATTTTGAACATTGTTTTTAGGTGGGCAGGATGAGGTGCACCCGAGTATTTTGCAGGTGTGCAGTATTTTTTTCAGAGAGGCGCCATCAGCTGACAAATTCGTTGAGTGGGGAAGGTTCCAGGCGCACTCGATCGGCCTGGAGATACGTTTTCCAGTCGCCAGTGGGCGCCATATCACCATGTTGGGAGGGGGCGGCACATGCCCCATTTGTCCCCCTAGGTCCGCCAATGATAGAGAACATTGATGGACTCAGGTGGGGTGGTGGGAAAACATATCCACCTCCCAACATTTTGGTCTTGAAATTTTGTTTCAAGTTTCCAATTCACATATATTTCCACACAACGGCTTAGCGATAATATCTACCCCTCTAGAGCCTAGTGGGCCCAACACCCAAGACCTTCGCAACATTTACACAGTTCTGGTAGCAATAAGTGGAGCTAAAGTTGTCCCAAAACTATATGTCTTCCCTTTTTCTTCCGCTACTCACATGGGAGAATGTTAAACTTTATCAATTATGATTCATAAGATACAACATATCGTGAAGGTCACGCTTCCAACGATGAATAAAACACGTGCCCCACAAAACAGCAGCTCAATATTTATCATGTTCGCGTAGAAAAGAGAATCCAATCTGGCACACCATGTGCAACTTGGACATCCTATGAACAAGGGTGGACAAGTTAAAGCGTTTTAATGACATTAAAAAGCTACGATATATTTTGGACATTTTATTGTTTTGTCGATACTATGATAGTGGTTTTATTTTATTGCATCTGTTCCTGAATTCAATTTTGTCCCTGCTTTACGGTATCTGAATAACTGTTGATTCAGTTGAGCGCTGACATCCTAAACGTAACTCATTCACCTATTGACTTCACGTCATTCAACAACCGTAGTATTCTGTCACGAAATCATCCACACCCGCCGTCTGCTGCCACTAAGTCCTCCACACCAGGTGCATGTTATCACTAAGTCCTCCACACCAGGTGCATGTTATCACTAAGTCCTCCACACCAGGTGCATGTTATCACTAAGTCCTCCACACCAGCCGTCTGCTGTCACTAAGTCCTCCACACCAGGCGCATGCTATCACTAAGTCCTCCACACCAGGTGCATGTTATCACTAAGTCCTCCACACCAGGTGCATGTTATCACTAAGTCCAAGTCCTCCACACCAGGTGCATGTTATCACTAAGTCCTCCACACCAGCCGTCTGCTGCCACTAAGTCCTCCACACCAGGTGTATGTTATCACTAAGTCCTCCACACCAGCGGTGTGTTGTCACTAAGTCCTCCACACCAGGTACACGTTGTCACTAAGTCCCCCACACCAGGTGTATGTTATCACTAAGTCCCCCACACTAGCCGTCTTCTGTCACTAAGTCCTCCACAGGAACTGTATGTTGTCACTAAGTTGTGTGACGAGATCAGCAGTTCAACAATCAGCGAACATTTGCTGTGTGATTCTGGCATCGCCATATTTCATTCATTAAATTTAATTCATTCATCATTCATTTTATTTCACTGGGACAATAGGCTTGGTTGGGTTATGCTGAGTTAGAACAGAGCTAACCATTGTTAGGCTAGAACTCAACTAGCTTGGAATAGCATACGAGGAGCGCGCACCATCGTCAATCACAACGAGGCAAATGCGTACCGACGTCGATGTAAACGTCGGCCTGCTTGAAGGACTTGAGGACAAATGCAGTAAGCCACAGCGACGACTCGGAGTCCTCCTGGCCGTACGACGAGTAGCTTCCGTCGGAGCGTCTGTACCTCAGCTGGCTCTGGTACCCTGTGTCACAATACACAATGGAAAGCCTGCAGGGGCGGATCCAAGGGGGTGAAAGGGGTCATGCCCCATCACTCCAAGAGGCCGATTTATTGTGGATAATTTGCACTAAAATGGTATTATCTCGAAATATAAAGACGTTTGTTGATGATCAAAATTATCTTGAGGACCCAACGAATTCTGGTCAATGACTGTTCAAATCTGCTGAGATATTCGGAATCGGATTATTTCTTAATTGCTCAAGCCCAGCCAGGCTTCTGGGTCCGCCCCTGTAAGCCGGTCCGCTGAGCAATGGCGAGTTCGATGCTTCGTTGCTGCTGCGGTAATTCTACCGTCCGCTGCTGCTCACCAGAGAACATGGAACACACCAGGTAGCGATGCCACACGAATCGGCTGGAACGGAATCGCTACTCCATTGAGGTAGCGATTTTTCATCTCCTTATGCAGTAATATGCAGTAGTAATATGCAGTAGTAATATGCAGTAGTAATATGCAGAAGTAATGCAGTTAATACTGTCAGGGGTGTGTCAGTGTTAACATCCGATAGTGTTTCTGTGTCCGTACTAGTACTACAGCAACCCCAATGAACATTGAAGGTCCGTTAGTAGGTTGCCGTTCATGGAGGATGGAGGATGGAGCATGGAGGATGCTTGCTATTGCTGCTACTGCTATTGCCTGCCGGCTTCCTGTTGTAACATACGGCACGTCGTCACCTCTGCGCATGCCGTTATCGGTGCGCTGTCTGTCGCTCGCGCTGGCCAGTCCGGTGCGCTCCAGATAGTGTCTGGTGTAGATGTACGGCACGAAGAAGAGCAAGCTCGGCTCCGCGCCTCCACGTGGAACTGGCAGTAGTCTGGCCAGGTTCTGCGGCAACGTGGCCAGCAGCGTCACCGCTGGACAGGTGCAGGTCACACCAGGTCACCAGCACAGCTACAGGTCACATCAGGTCACCAGTACAGCTACAGGTCACACCAGGCCACCAGTACAGCTACAGGTCACACCAGGTAACCAGCACAGCTACAGGCCACACCAGGTCAGCATTACAGATACAGGTCAAACCAGGTCACCAGTACAGCTACAGGTCACACCAGGTCACCAGCACAGCTACATGCCACACCAGGTCAGCATTACAGATACAGGTCAAACCAGGTCACCAGTACAGCTACAGGTCACACCAGGTCACCAGTACAGCTACAGGTCACACCAGGTCAGGAGCACAGCTACAGGTCACACCAGGTCACCGGTACAGCTACAGGTCACACCAGGTCAGGAGCACAGCTACAGGTCAAACCAGGTCACCAGCACAGATACAGGTCACATCAGGTCACCAGTACAGCTACAGGTCACACCAGGCCACCAGTACAGCTACAGGTCACACCAGGTAACCAGCACAGCTACAGGCCACACCAGGTCAGCATTACAGATACAGGTCAAACCAGGTCACCAGTACAGCTACAGGTCACACCAGGTCACCAGCACAGCTACAGCCACACCAGGTCAGCATACAGATACAGGTCACACCAGGTCACCAGTACAGCTACAGGTCACACCAGGTCACCAGTACAGCTACAGGTCACACCAGGTCAGGAGCACAGCTACAGGTCACACCAGGTCACCGGTACAGCTACAGGTCACACCAGGTCAGGAGCACAGCTACAGGTCAAACCAGGTCACCAGCACAGATACAGGTCACACCAGGTCACCAGTACAGCTACAGGTCACACCAGGTCACCAGTACAGCTACAGGTCAAACCAGGTCACCGGTACAGCTACAGGTCAAACCAGGTCACCAGTACAGATACAGGTCACACCAGGTCACCGGTACAGCTCCAGGCCACACCAGGTCACCGGTACAGCTACAGGTCACACCAGGTCACCGGTACAGCTCCAGGCAACACCAGGTCGCCGGTACAGCTACAGGTCACACCAGGTCACCAGCACATCTACAGGTCACCAGTACAGATACAGGTCACACCAGGTCACCAGTACATCTACAGGTCACACCAGGTCACCGGTACAGCTACAGGTCAAACCAGGTCACCAGTACAGCTACAGGTCACACCAGGTCACCAGCACAGCTACAGGTCACACCAGGTCACCGGTACAACTACAGGTCAAACCAGGTCACCAGTACAGCTACAGGTCACACCAGGTCACCAGCACAGCTACAGGTCACACCAGGTCAGCAGCACAGCTACAGGTCACACCACGTCACCAGTACAGCTACAGGTCACACCAGGTCACCAGTACAGCTACAGACCATAAAAGGTCAGGAATGCAGCTACAGGTCACACGAGGTCATTAGTACAGGTACAGGCCATACAAGGTCAGGAGTGCAGCTTCAGGTCACACAAGGTCCGCAGCACAGCTACAGACCACATGAACACAATATGAACACAACTGCATCAGATAAGACGAGCCCACTGCAGCCACAAGACGCACCACACCACCGCGGTAACACCATTCACATCAGCAAGTGTATACGCTTCCAGGGAAGCCGGACGCCGAGTTCTACAGGGAATTGCAGTAGACAGGGAATTGCGACTGCAGCACGCACGGTGTAGGTCGGCGACAGCAGATCGCCAAACACCGAGAAGAAGGCGCGAGCAGACCCGGGGATGAGGCCCTCAGGAGCGATCAACTCCACCCGCTCCACCCGCGGCTCGTCTCCTGAGGAGCATCCAGGAGCCGGTCAGTCTCGTCTCCTGAGGAGCATCCATGGGCCTGTCAGTCTCGTCTCCTGAGAAGAAGAAACAGTTTTCTCCTGAGGAGCGAGCAAAGCCAACGAGCAACGCCAGGTCAGTAATGTCTCCTAAGAATCAAGCAGACGTCGGTGAGTGATGTCTCCTGAGGAGCGAGCAGGAACCAGTGAACAGCGTGCACTGGGGAGCAGATAAAAGTCGGCCATTCTTACTTCCACTTACAAAACGAATAAGACAGAGCCTGTCATAAATTCCTGGTCTCAGTTCAAACCAGCTGGAACTCTTTTGACACACTCAGAAGATAGTTGGGCACCAGTGTTAACAGACGTCGCTCCTCCGAGTAGAAAAGGCGCCCCTGCAGAGACACTCGAGCGCACCCTGTTTGACATCTTCTTAATTAGTGCCGCTCCTCAGGGAAAATGACGTTTCTGCAGATGCCCTCTCCAAACTCAGATAGACGCACCATGATAGCATGCCCACTCGAAATTACATCCCCCGGGTGAAACCCTAGATCTTAGTTTCAGGTAGCACAGTATTGAGGGTCATAAATTAATTTGAGGGGATCTCATATCACTGAGCCGCTAATCGGTCAGACGACGGTCATTATAGTGCACCCGAGGTTTTCAAATGCATATCCTTCCCTCTGTCCATATCTCTGATTATGATCTGATTTGACTCAGATGTACATACTACTTACACTGCAGGCATTTAACACAACACCCGAGTAACAGATCACACAAATACTCCTATTGATGGCTTTTTCACGTGGGGCCTGCACACACACCGAACGGTTACGGTTCAAATTATTGGAGTGCCACTTGCCACAACAATCTGATAATGCGTGAATAGATTGCTACACCTTTGGCACAAACCTTGGCACGGAGCAACACACCAAAAGAAGCTCGCCGAGGAGAAGGATAAACAGGTGGACACCGGGTATTCACGGGCGGGACGGAAGTGTACTGTTGTGGCGGTTGTGCTATGGCAGCCGGGTGAAGAACTAGTCGTACGAATAAACACACACAGACCGGTGATGTTCAGGGAAGCCATGCCAGTGTTAAAATAATGATTTATCGTTAAGTGTGAGATGTCGAAACGAGTACAGCGGGATGTCGAAATCGCTATGGAAATAATGTTGTTTAAAATATTTAGGTCCTTATATCCCAGTTTTGGGGAAATTGCATAGTACCATATAACTACCCATTTTGCGTGTTTTCAGAGGTAACTAATTTGCAGATATCGATATCAGTGCTACCGATGCAAATACCTATGCTATAAACTGGTATTGTATAACATAGCACATCATAGGCAATCCCTTTACCTGGAATTGCACTACGGGATGTTCGTTATCACGATTTCGGATCCGTTATGATACATTAGCATGATAATTATAAACGGGCTTCTGTTAGAAGCGAGGCATGACGACTTCACAAGCCCGCACCACGATGTCGATAATTATTTGTGTAGGATGTCGACTCAGTGTTTAATAAGTGGTATATTCCACCCTATTGCACGAATAATGTATCACTGCATGCCAGCCACGTGAATGCCATGTGAAACAGTACTGACCTTTGTACACACAGACCGACCGAGACGTCGTCTCTTCCTGGGGGAACCCCTCCGGCTTGACGACGATGGGACGGACGACGGTGTCGCTGACCAGGGACGGCTCATTAGAAATATAACACGACATCAAATGATTCATCAGAACGGCGAAAAACAGACTGAGATAGAACAGAACAGACTGAGATAGAACAGAACAGACTGAGATAGAACAGAACAGACTGAGGTAGAACAGAACAGACTGAGATAGAACAGAACAGACTGAGATAGAACAGAACAGACTGAGATAGAACAGAACAGACTGAGATAGAACAGAACAGACTGAGATAGAACAGAACAGACTGAGGTAGAACAGAACATACTGAGATAGAACAGAACAGACTGAGATAGAACAGAACAGACTGAGATAGAACAGAACAGACTGAGGTAGAACAGAACAGACTGAGATAGAACAGAACAGACTGAGATAGAACAGAACAGACTGAGATAGAACAGAGCACCTGCCAGCGAGTGACAACACAGGCCGCAGCTTAACCGTTGTCAGCGGCAGGTACGCGTCAAATCCGGCACACCATATGCCTCTGATTGCTCGGGCGGTGAGGGGGGGGGGGGGGCTGACATCACCATACCATATGCCTTTGATTGCTCAGGCGGTGAGAAGGGGGGGGCTGACCTCACCCACACAGCTGATGAATCTGGCACGCTGGAGTGTCGCGGTAAAATAAAACAAATGTCGCGGTAAAATAAAACCAGTGTCTAGCTTAGATGTGTGAAACGCTCACGACTTGAGGGAGCATACAATCGCCGTCACTCGCGAGACCTACTCACACTGTTATCTTCAATAAACCTAATTTTATTTCATCTCACCTGCTACGATGGGACATGTATGTAAATGATATAAAACATGAGTACACACACACACATACACACATATATATATATATATATATATATATATATATATACAATAGTCCTATATATACACCTAGCGTATACAACCATCTGTTATTGTTGATTTTCCCGTCAAGAAGCTCTGACTATGTTTCTCGTCTGTTTTACCTTCCCAGCGCCACTGCGTTGAGGCGGGCGCAGTTTCCGTCCTTGAGTCGGGCCGTGACGGTGACATTGACCTCGCCGATGCCGCTGAAGGTGAGCGGAAAGTAGGTGACCTTGGATCGGCCGGCGGCGAGACACAGGTCGGCGCCGGAGGCAGCCGCGTCGCCGGCCAGCATGTACTGTTCAGACGCCGCCAGTTCCACATACACCTGCCGGCCACACCCCGACAGTGAGTCACACTCCTCACATACACCTGCCGGCCACACCCCAACAGTGAGTCACACTCCTCACATACACCTGCCGGCCACACCCCGACAGTGAGTCACACTCCTCACATACACCTGCCGGCCACACCCCAACAGTGAGTCACACCCCTCACATACACCTGCCGGCCACACCCCGACAGTGAGTCATACCCACCACATACACCTGCCGGCCACACCCCGACAGTGAGTCACACTCCTCACATACACCTGCCGGCCACACCCCGACAGTGAGTCATACCAACCACATACACCTGCCGGCCACACCCCGACAGTGAGTCACACTCCTTCACATACACTGCCGGCCACACCCCGACAGTGAGTCATACCCACCACATACACCTGCCGGCCACACCCCGACAGTGAGTCACACTCCTCACATACATCTGCCGGCCACACCCCGACAGTGAGTCACACTCCTCACATACACCTGCCGGCCACACCCCAACAGTGAGTCACACTCCTCACATACACCTGCCGGCCACACCCCGACAGTGAGTCACACTCCTCACATACACCTGCCGGCCACACCCCAACAGTGAGTCACACTCCTCACATACACCTGCCGGCCACACCCCAACAGTGAGTCATACCCACCACATACACCTGCCGGCCACACCCCGACAGTGAGTCACACTCCTCACATACACCTGCCGGCCACACCCCAACAGTGAGTCACACTCCCTACATACACCAGCCGGCCACACCCCAACAGTGAGTCACACTCCCCACATACACCTGCCGGCCACACCCCAACAGTGAGTCACACTCCCATACACCTGGCCACACCCCACAGTTACACTACATACACCTGCCGGCCACACCCCAACAGTGAGTTACACTCCCCACATACACCTGCCGGCCACACCCCAACAGTGAGTCACCTCCATATATATATATATATATATATATATATATATATATATATATATATATATATATATATATATATATATATATAACGACACGGTGCGCCATTGGAGGTGGGAACTGACCGAGAGGTTCGAGTCCAGGTAGTTGAAGACTGTTGTCGACATGTTGAGAATCTCGCCACGTTTCAGTGAGTAGGGCAGCGTGACCTCGGTAAAGAACGGCTTAAACGTGGTGATGGTGGACTTGTTGGAGACACCGAATCCCTCCTGCATGAGTGCGGATGTCAGCCACACAGACGACAGTGTGCCAGTCGTCACTCACAGAGAACAAGGTTCCAGTTGTCACTCATAGAGAACAAGGTCCCAGTTGTCATTCATAGAGAATAAGGTCCCAGTCGTCACTCACAGAGAACAAGGTTCCAGTTGTCACTCATAGAGAACAAGGTCCCAGTTGTCACTCATAGAGAACAAGGTCCCAGTTGTCATTCACAGAGAACAAGGTCGCAGTTTTCATTCACAGAGAACAAGGTCCCAGTTGTCACTCACAGAGAACAAGGTCACAGTCGTCACTCATAGAGAACAAGGTTCCAGTTGTCACTCATAGAGAACAAGGTCCCAGTTGTCATTCATAGAGAACAAAGTCCAAGCTGTCATTCACAGAGAACAATGTTTCAGCTGACACTCACAGAGAACAAGGTCGCAGTTGTCATTCACAGAGAACAATGTTTCAGTTGACACTCACAGAGAACAAGGTCGCAGTCGTCACTCACAGAGAACAAGGGCCCAGTTGTCACTCAGAGAGAACAAGGTCCCAGCTGTCATTCACAGAGAACAAGGACACAGTTGTCACTCACAGAGGACAAGGTCCCAGTGGCCACTCACAGAAAGCGACGTTCCAACAGTTCCACACAGCATCAGCAGGCTTCCTCTCTGGCTGCATTGGAGGTTCTGATCGTTGTGAGGTTGTGAGGTTCTGAGGGTTCTGATATTTCCCCTTCCGAACAGCCCAGTTAATTTTCCATGAACATTATTAATGTGTGCGCATGAACATTAGCTTCTTGTCCAGGACCGTTATAATGGAGAAAAGCCTAAATATCCGGTTGGGTTTCTAGTTCTCAGTACGTTCTCAACAGAGGCGCAGCCAAAGGGGCAGCCCCCCCCCCCCCATTAGTGGTATAAAATACACTAGATCAAGTAAGACATTTTGAGATTTCACCACGACAAAACACAAATTTTCGGCGCACTTCGCGTGACGAAAGCCATCTGTTTCGGAGAAAGACTTGGTCGGGCCTCTAACCCTTGAGAAAATCCTGACTGCGTCCCTGGTTCCCAAAGTAGTGTAAATGAACTCGGTGTGTTGCAGACCGGGGACAATTTGGAGGCTGTAGAACTTGCATAGCTGTGGTGAGAAGTTGAATGGAGGTGATGTTGCGCACGGAAACTGAAGGTCCTGACCGAGCTGAACCACGCCCAATCAGCTTAGCCCTTGGCCGTCGCTGCGGTGGGAGACTGGAGGGGAGGGGGAGACGCGTCCCAAAAGCTTCGTGAAATATATCATGTCCATGGCTTGCATAGACAAAATCAACCCCAAACCCTTTCCTCCCCTATCTAAAACGCTTGGCGACGCCCATGGTTCAACCGGTAAAGCAGGGAGGATGGGGGCTCACTCGCGACGCGAAGCGTGCACGAAGACCTGAGGCGCAACAAGACATCATGAGTACATCTTAAAAGAACAGCCATGTGTCACACGAGCACATCACGTGTCACACGAGCACATCACGTGTCACACGAGCACATCACGTGTCACACGAGCACATCACGTGTCACACGAGCACATCACGTGTCACACGAGCACATCACGCGTCACACGAGCACATCGCAAAGAGCCAACCCCCAATCACCTCCTAATCACCCCCAGAAATCCCCACCCCGCCTGCCTACAATCTCAGCAAGGCCCCGACACCCCTCACAGTGGGAGCTGTGTTAATTGTGCTGACCTGTTGGTGGGAGCAGCGGCAATTGTGCTGACCTGTCAGTGGGCACAGCAGTAATTGTGCTGACCTGTTGGTGGG